>PVKP010002691.1:14647-119562 GCA_004027715.1 Plecturocebus donacophilus
AGTTTGCTGAGAATCATGGTTTCTAGGTTCTAACCCAATGCAAAGAAACTAAGAATTACTGTAATCTTTCACTTGTTCAGATTTTAAAAGGATCATGCAAATGTCTTGTAATGAATTAACTTCCTTTTAACCAATTGCTTAAGTAGGCAGTTTGGGGCAGCACAGTTCATGTTATGCAAGATAATAGTTTCTATTGTTACTATCACTGTGGTTATTAGAGAGATAATTCTTTTTCTTTGTAAAAATGAAACATTTTAAAATTAGTATGAAGACTGGAGTGAGATAAACAGTGGAGAATATATTGGTTTAGAAAAATGATGAGATTTTATAAAATATCTAACATGTCAAGAATAGTTGATCATAAAATCGTGACATTAATGTAGTACCCACTATGGTCTATGAAATTTTTAGCTTCCATCTGTCCATGCTAGAATAACTTATTAAACATGCATATTGTTTTTCAGTCTGTTTTTTTTTTTTTTTTTTACAGCTGCTAAATTTTGCATTATTGTTAGAAGGGGTGAAACATAACTAACAAATAAACTGAATTAATCCCTTAGTTGTTGGCACATGAGACATATTTCTTGAAACATACATTTTTTATATTTTCCTTGAAAGTGTTGAAAAAGAAAAAAGATACATCATGATTTCAAGGATGTGGAATTGCAACACTCTGCGTTTTAAATCCAATAAAAAAAATTGTATGGTCTGGTTTACTAAGACAATGAATTCAGTACACAGTTAAGAGAACAGAAAATCTATAGAACGTGCATCTTTACACATTTTTACCAGAGAGAATGACAAAATGAAAATTGATATCTCATTTGCATTGAGCTTGGGCCTAGAAAGCTAATTTAGGGCAACTGGATGTGGTTAATTCTTGGAACAATTAAATACTCTTGAAGAGTAAGGGATCATAATTCGAAGAATTAATTCAATATGAAGGATTTCAATATAAAGAATAAATTTAAGATGAGAAATTCTGGAGTCAGGAAAATAAAGAGAACTTAAAAAATGAAAGTAACAAGAGTCTGGTTATAAGTAAAGGCAGAAAGATTAAACAGAAACTTTGCCATGAATAAATTACTCTAATAGATGTTGTTGAATGAGGACGGAGTGAAATTAGTATAATCTAGCACATTAATACTTGACTTCAAAATTTAAAGGGTGAATGATGACCACAAGCTGATATACTGCTTGTGAACAAATGGAGAGAATAAAGCTGAGAAAATGGTTTTAGTATTAGCTATTGTAGTTAAGGTGTAGACGGGGCTACTGATGGACTACTACTAAGATTATATTCGAAATTTACAGTTACGGCAAAAGGAAAAGTTAGGGCTTAGGTGATAAATTTAAGAATAATTATAGCAAAAATGTAATGTCTTCTCTTCCTCTTCCTCTCATTAAGGAAAAGGTAAAATGCAGAATTTATTCCACATTTTGGCCACATTTGTACTGGCCCCTTGGAGTCACCAGTTTTATGTTTTTTCCTCATATGTGATTTGATCATTTATTTCTCTCTCTCTCTCTTTCTCTCTGCCCCATCCCTCTCCTTCTCCAAGAGTATTTAATTGCACCCCCTCAACCTTGTTTGTGAAATTGACTGATAAATCATGATTGATGTGTAATAAGGTTTTTTATAATTTAGTGCACAAAGCAGATACACACATATACAATTCTACACAAGGAAAATGCAATTAACCAAACACAAAATTTGTAAGCAAAATATTATTAGGGTTCAGAGACTGGGAAATTCTTCTGGCTGAATAGAATTCCTTCTACCAGATGAAGTTTTTATGGAGTAAGAGAATATGAGTTGCACTGTGAATCATGGTAAGAATTATTCAGAAATAAGTATTGTTGATGTTTTCCTAGCTTTAAAAATGTCAACTGCAAAACAGTACAGAAAAGAATAAAAATTGTACATTATCTCACAAAAGAGAAATAACCACAGTAAATATTAAGTCCTTTGTCTCATCCTATTGCTTTTTATAAATGGACCATACTGAGTATAAGTTGCATAACTTGATTTTACCACTTAATATTACATCATAAGCATTTTCCCAAGTCTTTAAAGAATTTAGACAGCAATACTTACCAGTTATATAATATTGACTTAGGTGGATACATTATATTTTACTTAATCTTTTATTATTACACATTTTGATGTTTCCAAGTTTCTTTATTATAAGTAATGCCCCAATGGCTTGGCTTGTCAGATTAGTTTCTTAGGATAGGTTGCTATCAGTGACATTACTGCATGAAAGGTGTGAACAGTTTGAAAACTTGTAAACTGGTAAACATGGTAAACTGGTAAATGTGGTAAACTGGTAACTTTTACATGGAACTAGGAAAAACTGGTGAACTGGTAAACATTTGAAAACTAGTAAACATGACCAAACAGCTTTTTGTATAGATTATAAAAATTAGAATGCTATTTGAGAGTGAGAGTACCTGCCTTAAGTACTCTCACATTTGTTAAATAATTTTACTTTCATTATAAATGTGTAATAATTGGAAGGAGAAAAAGTTATTCTTGGAAATATGTATTTCATTGATTTAAAAGATTAAACACTTATAAAATAGTTTGTTAGATAGACACAGTCTGTATTTTAGATGCTCTGTTAATGTCATTTGACCATGTGTTGGGGTTTATAACTATGCAATAAATTTATTGTACTATTTCATTATAGATTAGAATAGTAATCCTCTGTCAGATTTCTTTGAAATATATTTCAGTTTATATTGTTTAAGATTGACAGATTATTCAGAAAATTGATTATACAAATCTTTCAGTTTTGGGGTTCTTCCATCTCTTTTAAGCCATCAAATAATTTCCGTATTTTACAATTAATTACTAAGTGTATAATTTATTTTATTATTGAAATAATTTATTTTTTATTCAATCCTTCTGAGATTTGCTTTACTAAAAAATAAAGCAGAATTTATCAAGTACCATTTATTAAATAACCTCTTTGTCTAATCACTTTGTGATTTCTCCTTATGACACATTTGCCAATTATATACCTCTGGGTCTACTTCTTGTCTCTCTATTCTGTTCACTTGATATTACTGTTTATCTATCACTGTGTCAAAACCAAATTCATTTAAACAATTTGAGCTTTAAAATTCTTTTAGTTTCCGCTGGGTGTCGTGGCACTCATCTGTAATCCCAGCTACTCTGGAGGCTGAGGCAGGAAAATTGCGTGAACACAGGAGGTGGAGGTTGCAGTGAGCAGAGATGGCTCCTGCACTCCAACCTGGATGACAGAGCGAGACTCTATCTCAAAAAACAAAGCAAAACAAAACAAAAAACAAATAAATAAATAAAATAAAATGAATTTGTTTAGTTTCTCCTTCCACACTTTCATCATTATGAAAGCATGCATCAGTTTAAATTTTTCATTAAGTATCTCAGTGGGATTTTGGTTTCCTTACATATATCTTGCTCAGTTTGTACTGGAATGTTTTACATATTTTAATGCTACTACGATTGAGTGCTTTTTTAAACTTTATGTCATTGAAATAACTATTGGTGATTAAAAGAAACATTTTTGAATGTTGTATAATTATCCTTTAATAGTTCAGTTAACGATCTTAGTTTTAAAAGTGTTTAACAATTCTTTTCTTCTCAAATAATTATCTTTCCTTCTTCTTCTTTTATTTATTTTGTGCTTTATTTTATTGACCATTATTTCCTGGATAACATTTTAAAATGTTTTAAAAATTGTGGTAACAGCTTCGTTTTATTCCTGATCTTAGTGAGAAGGCAATTGTGTTTCACTGTTAAGTATGATATTGTTGATTTAAAATAGTCTTTTGAGTTAATATGTATTTAATGCTAATTCAACATATTTTCTCTTGTGAATCACTTGATGTGCTACTCTATAGTCATATATTTCACAGCATTAAAATAGAAATTCATTTCCTTTTTTTTTGCTTTTTATTATATATATATTTTTATTGTACTTTAGATTCTGGGGTGCATGTGCAGATCATGCAGAATTGTTGCGTAGGTACACACATGGCAATGTGACTTGCTGCCTCCATCCCCCTGTCACATATATCTGGCATTTCTCCCCATGTTATCCCTCCAATCTCCTTACCCATCGTCCCTCCCCTAGTCCCCCCCAACAGACCCCAGTGTGTGATGCTCCCCTCCCTGTGTCCATGTGTTTGCATGGTTCAACACCTGCCTATGAGTGAGAACATGTGGTTTGATTTTCTGTTCTTGTGTCAGTTTGCTGAGAATGATGGTTTCCAGGTTCATTCATGTCCATACAAAGGACCTGAACTCATTGTTTTTTTATGGCTGCATAGTATTCTATGGTGAATATGTGCCACAATTTCCTTGTCCAGTCCATCATCGATGGGAGACTTTAATACTCCACTATCTATATTAGACAAATCAACGAGACAGAAAATTAACAAGGATATCCAGGACTTGAACTCAGATCTAGACCAAGGAAACCTAATAGACGTCTACAGAACTCTCCACCCCAGATCCACAGAATATACATTATTCTCAGCACCACATCACACCTACTCTAAAATTAACCACATAATTGGAAGTAAATCACTCCTCAGCAAATGCAAAAAACAGAAATTATAGCAGTCTCTCAAACCACAGCGCAATCAAATTAGAACTCAGGATTAAGAAACCAGCTCAGAACCACACAACTTCATGAAAACTGAACAACAGGCTTTTGAATGTTGACGGGATAAACAATGAAATGAAGACAGAAATAAAGATGTTCTTTGAAACCATTGGGAATGAAATTACAACTTACCGGAATCTCTGGAACACATTTAAAGCAGTGTCTAGAGGGAAATTTATAGCAATAAATGCCCACATGAGAAGCAAGGAAAGATCTAAAATCGACACCCTATTATCAAAATTGAAAGAGCTAGAGGAGCTAGAAATTCATTTCTAAGATAAATCTTATTTAGATGAGATATGGTGCCTTCAGAGTGATATGACTATAGATAGTAAACTCTCTTTTGTAGTTTTAAGTTATTCTGTTATCTACATTTCTGTAATTCCTTTGTGTATAGCCTTGTCACCTATTTTTACCAAAGTGAAACTATTTATTTGGTGGTTATCTTTTCAGGTTTCGACTTTAAGACCAGAACATAAATTATTGAGTTTTCCATCTACTCCTTTATTTTGGAAGCATTATTATTGCTTTTTTAATGTCAGAGAAGTTAAAAATATATAACTTTGAAAGAAAGATCACTCCTAAAATATTTGAGCTTTAAGAATTTTGTTTAAAAATTATAGATTTTATGTTATGTATTATAATTACTTCAATAAAAATTTCTGGCCAACATATTATTAAATCACATTGTAGAAAATGTACAAACTTGAGAGAAATAAAATCACCTAAATTTATTTTATTGATAATCTATTTATCTACCCTTCTACCTATACATCAATTTATATAAATTGACATTGTATTTTATATGAAATTTTGATTTATTTTTTATTTTACATCATCTTAACAGTATTGTTGATGTTTCAACTTAAAATACATTTTAACAATTATTTTAACTCAGCTCTATATTTGAGATATTGTAATAATTAGTACCTTAAAGTTTTATATCATTGCAACCCAATTATTTATTTTTAATGTCGATTTAAAAATGTCTTTATTTTTTATTAATGGTTTGTTAATATTATGATTTTTCAGCCTTTGCATGAATAAAATTATATCTGAGTTGGAGGACAGCATTTATTTTTGTCTTTTCTCTACTTTCATGCTTTTTTATTACTTTTTGTAAGCTATCAAATTATCACAATGTGTCTATAGCCTGATACAAAAAAACATACTCAAACTACATGCTCAAATTTATTTTTTGGCTTAAATTCATTGCTTAAGTTTATGTTAGATACTGAATAATTTTTAAAGGAACACATTGGTATTTCTGGACGTTTTCTTTCTGTTTCTTTATAAAGAAATTCCAACTACTTGAGGCCATATAATAATAAATTATTCTTAGGGTAATAAAAAAAATTAGCATAATGTTGCCTATAGCTAACACTTTCTTACAGTTTTTTAGGAAAGGTAGAAATTGTCTGACAATTATTGTTCTTTTCATTTCTAAAAGTCTATTCTTGCTCTTGGTTTTTAGGCAACATTTCCTGTCTTTGAAGCTCTGAAATTTCTTCATCACCTCAATTTCTCACAATAGAGAGAGTGTTCAGTTTGATTTTCCACCACTCCATTAACTGTCCTGGTGCTGTTAACATCCCTCATTTTATACCTAAAGTGAAGAGCAGTATAATGTACCCAATTCCTAGTCTTGTCTCAGTTTCCTAATGGGCACTTTTCTAATTGCTTCATTTAGAGCTAAATGTCTCTTTTTTACTCCTCTCTCATTACTCACAAGGTTTCTGATTATGACCAGATTACTCCAAGGTCATCTGTGGTCTTCCTTCATTCCTTCATTAAATAAATTATATACTTTGCCTGAAAATCACAAATCCTGCATACAATGTGAAGAAAACACTCTATTTTCCTGTTATGCCTTTTTTCCCCCCCTGAAATCATAGCCTTTCAATGAGTTTAAAAAGGCAGGTTCTGAGGGTGGTAGGTTGCGGAGGAAAAATATCTGCCAATATTATTCGATGTTATGCTGGGATTTCTGAATGAGGCAGGCTTCTGCTCTTCAAACAAAGTATACAGAGTAGAAGAGGGGCTAATATTTCCCTAGCATACCTCCAAAGAAGAGTTAACTTTAAAATTCAATTTCTATCTGCCTTGAGTTTATAGAAATTGCTTTTGAAGTTTTATAAATATTTTTCTGTTTTCATTAGTATTGATGACTACTGTACTCTGTTGTCTTTTTCTGTCTCCATAAATGTTGAAATAAGAAGTTACGAGAAGCATATTATGAAAAGTTAGCTTGATGTCATCTTCACTTGGATTTCCACCTTATGCAGAAGAAACAATATAAGCCATCAGAAGTGTGAGAAAGTGGAGTATTTCTGGGAAATAGCTAAGGCTATATACAGTTCTATTTTTGATTGTAAAATGAAGATCCATTAATATTTTTTACCTAAAATTTGCCATTATGAAGCTGTATGCAATGAAAATTTGACCACGTTTAATCCAATGAGTCAGGGATTTATGAGGAATCTTGCAATGGTTGAAGTGAGAGGAAATTCAGTGTACTCTTAGACTGAGACATTTATGACAATACATAGGACTTAGGGAGTCAAATTGTACAATGGCTAGTTTTCAAAATTGACTGCTTGTTCACTTAACAAAAATTCACTATGAAGTCATTTACTAACCATAGGATCTTGGGCATGCCTCTTAACTTCTCTGTGCTGCAGTTACCTCAGCATGGGATGTGCTTATTGGGTGTTCTTTATAGGACTGGTAATTGTGCCAATAATAAGAGGTCAATAAGTGTAAGCCATTATTGTTACTCACATATTATTACTTCCTCAAAAATGAGCTCACAATAAGCAGTAACCACACAGGTGGAACAATATCCTTGAATACTGAGCTTTCTACCCAAAAAATTGTCATAAGGATGCACTTATATCTTTCCTGCTCAGCCAGCTAGGCTTGTTGAGAAATGGTCCTTACATTGGTGTTAGTATGTTCAGAACTTTCTTTAGTTCTTTATAAATGTGGATATCTCTTCTAGTTGTTGTCATCTGAATTCTGGTTTTTTTTTTTGGAGTTAGTAATATGGATATATTTACCCTCTCTTAAACTCAGATGAATAAATCTGTGTCTATTTTATAAGTATTTGACTCTACTCATGAACTTTGTTTTTCAGCTTTTTGTGCGTTTGAGAGCTTTGATTTCTCTATTATGCTAGTCAAAGTGTTTTCACTTATATATTTTTCATTTACTTAAGAAGGTGAGAAGAACGAGATAATACTAAGTTAGTATCTCATTTGTTTAATTATTTGTAATACCCAGTTGGAAGGTATGTAAATAAACATGATTTTCTCTTTAGAGGCAATTGATAAGTTCTTCCTCCTAAAATTAAGTGCCCTTTTGGAAATGTATAAAAACAATGAATATATAATCCTGGAACTTCTGTCAGTATTTCATTACTTGGGGAGATTATCGGTAAATATTAGAGATTAGGACATATCTGCCTTGTGACATCAAAGATTTATTTTGCTTGTTAGGGTTTTGATACCCCAGCCCAGTCCAGGAATTACAATTATGTGTTCAGCTCAGCATGTTAAAGAAACACCTGTGATTTTTGCAATTTAAAATGAGAGCGTCTAATTTATTGCCACAAGAAATGTAGCTGCTTATGTGTAAGATGCCTATATGTCAAATGTTGCTAGAACAGAGTATAAGTTTGAAAGATACAATAATTCTTATGGAAAAGAAGCTGAATTTTGTTTATAGTAATGATATTGATACTAAAAAAGACTAATATTTAAATATTCGTCATTTTGCAGGCACTGTCCTAAGTTATCCAGTCTTTGTAATGACATAAGTATTTATTTTATTTTATTTTACAAAAGAAAAGACTCAATGTCTTGCCCAGATTATGCAGATAGTAAATAGACTATTTGGACAAAGACATTTTGATACAGAGCTGGGGCACAGAAGCACTACACACAGCTTCCTAATAATTCAAATGTGTAAACAGCTTTAATCACAAAAGTGACTCCTTGAAAATGATGGAATATGAAAAGATAACACCATTGCTGTAGAAGAAATGCATTCATCCTTTTTCTAATTCAAAAATGCCAGAGTAGGGGAAGTCAGCCACCTTAATCAGAAGGCTCTGGGACAAAAATAAAAAATATCATTTAGTACCAATAAAATATCACTTGGTTCTGAGATGAGACTATTAATAAACTATCTTACAAGCAAAAATGATGGCAATTGGTGGTAATTGTTTAATCAACTAAAAATAAACTTTACTAAGGCAGAATTTACACATAATGATATTTACCAAATTTAAATGTGCAACTTGATGAGTTTTAGAATATACACATACATATTGAAAAATACAGATAGCCAGACATAATACATAGAATATTTCTGCTACCTCAAAAATTTAACTTATGTTCTTTTGCACTAAATCGTCTCTTCCAACCTATCATCTCTGGCAATCTTTGATATGCTATATCTATAATGTCTTCATTTTCTAAAATTTCATGTAAGTTAAATTCTTTGTGTCAGGCTTTCTTTACTTAGCATAATGCTTTGGACATTTACCTATGTTATTGTGTGTATCATTTATTTCTTTTTATTGCGGAGTAGTATTTCATCACAAAATATACCTCAATTTATTCAGCTGTTCAAAAATTGGTGAATATTTGAGTTTTTTCCAATTTTTGTCTATTGTCGATAAAGCTGCTTTGAACCTTTGAGTACATGCTTTTTGTGGGCATGGTGATACAAGACCTAGAACAAAATTATTTAGGCAGACAGTGAGGGCGACTTGCAAGGTTTCCCTTTTAACAAGTAGCAGCCCCCAAATCATTTCTTTTCTAACAAGTAGCCTGAAAAATCGAGCCGCCAACATAGATAAGCAAGCTGGAAGCTTGCACAGGTGAATGCCAGCAGCTGTGCTAATAGAAAAGGCCTACCTGGGAGTCAGGCATATCTATCATGGAAGATCCATCTTCTCTTTTTTTTGTGACCACATATGCAATAAGGGAATGGGCAATATGGCGTCCATTGCCCAGGTAGAGAACACATCTGAATAATAAAAGATTAAGGTGGGGCGGCCAGCTTCTTCACACACTATGTAAATGGCACAGCTGGTCTAACCAATCTTTTGAGGTCTATGTAAATCAGACACTACTTCCCAAAGCTAGTCTGTAAAATCCCAAGCATATCATCACCTCAGAGCCAGAAGACCTGCTCAGGAGCTCCTCTTTCTCTGCAAGAGAGAGCTTTTCTTTCTTTCACCTATTAAACCTCTACTCTTAACCTCACTCCTGAGTGTTCACATCCTTGATTTCCTTGGCATGAGGCAATGAACTTCAGGTATCACCCTAGACACATGACTCCAACAGGTTTCAATTTTTATTGGATTAATGTCTAGGAGTGAGATTTCTTGCTCACATGCAAAGTATATATTTAACTTTTTAAGAAACTGCCAAACTGTTTACCAAGAGGTTGTGCCATTTTATATTCTAATCAGCAATACATGAAAGTTTCTCCCACATATGATATTGTCCAAATTTCAAATTTTAGCAATTTTAGATGTGTAGCAGTTTCTCATTGTGGCATTAATTTTATTTTCTCAATTATCAATAATGTTGAACATACCTTTGCATTCTTACTTGCCATTTGTAGAATATTTAATTAGCACACATTTAGATCTAAATTATGTGCCATAAAAGGTACCCATTGAAAGTATGCAATTCCCTGGGTTTGACAATATTTACAAAGTTGTGCATATATTACCATAATTTAACTTTAGAACATTTTTCTTATCCCCAAAAGGCTAGGCCACCACTAATCTACTTTCTGTTTCTATAGATTCTCCTATTCTGGACTTTTCATATAAATAGAATCATATAATATGTGATCTTTTCTGACTAGCTTCTTCTACTTACCATAATGTTTTTACATACATTCATCTTGTTCTAATTATCATCATTTTACCCCTGAAGTAGCTGTGCAAATCTTTTCCTTATTTGTTAAAACACTTTTATTAGTATTGAGTTATAAGTGCTTTTAAAATGTACTCTTAATGGAAGCCCTTTATCAGTTACACATTTTACAAATATTTTCTTCCAGTGTATGCTATGTCTTTTCATTATCTGCTGGTGTCTTTTGAAGAGCAAATGCTTTGAAGTTTGGCATAATATAATTTATTTGTTTTTTCCTTTGTGGTTTGTGATTTTTATGTTGAATGTAAGAAAGCTAGCTTAACCCAAGGACTTAATATTTTCTCTTTTGTTTTCTACAAGAAGTTTAAATGTTTTATTAATATATTAAATCTACCATTACCTCTAAATTGATTCTTGTATGGTATAAAATATAGATCAAGGTTTATTTTCCTTTGTATATGGATTTTTGTTTGTTGTTTTTTAAATTGCATTTTAGGTTTTGGGGTACATTTGAAGAACATGCAAGATTATTGCATAGGTACATACATGGCTAGAATCATTTACTTTTTAAAGAATGTCCTTTTCCCATTTAATTAGTTTGGTTCCTTAGTTGAAAATCAATTGACCACATATGTTTGTTTCTATACCTGAACTCTGTGTTCTCTCCATTAATATGTAAATCTACCCTTATACCTATACCATATTATCTTAATTACCAAAAATTTATAGTATCTCTTGCAGTCAGATATGTATGTCCTTTAAATTTGTTCTGCTTTTTCAAAGTTATTTTTACTATTCTAATTCCTTTCATTTGCATATACACTTAAACAAGAGACTTTCAAGTCCTGCAAAAAATAAGCCTGTCAGGACTTTGATAGAAAATTACATTGACTCTATAGGACTATTTGGGAAGAGTTTCTGTCTTAGCAATACTGTCTTCTGATTAATGAACATTTTATATATCTCTGTTTTAAAGTTTTGTCTTTATTAGTTTTTAATGTATCATTGTTTTAATTTATAGATCTTACACATTTATGTTGAATTCATTAATAAATATTTTATATTTTCATTTTCTATTGTAATATTTATTTTCAATTTTAGTTTTCATTTATTCATAAGTCAGATATGGAAACACAATGAAATTTTGTATATTGATCTCAATGTTGTGACATTGTTAAACTTTTTTATGCGTTCTAGTGGCTTTTCTGTACCTGAGGATTTTCCTCATAAACAATCATGTCATCTGTTATTAAAACAGTTTACTTCCTCCTCTTTGATCTATATGCTTCTATATTGTTTACTTGTCTTATCATATTGACTAGGTTCTTTATTTCAACATAGAATAAAAGTGGTATGAATAGACATCCTACAATGTTTTTATTGTAGAAGGATAGTATTCTATTTTTCACTATTAATTGTAAAGTTAGCTGTAATTTTTTATACATGCCTTTGATTAGGTTGAGAATTCCCTTCAATTTCTAGTATGCTGATAGTCTCTTTGTCCTTCAATTATGAAAAGGTGTGAGTTTTGCCAAATTTATTTTTGCACCTTTTGGGATGATCACACACAGACACATACATATACAAACACACATATATATACATATATATATATAAAATATATATTTTTTCAGTGTATATATACTGAACAAATATGTATATATATTTGTTTTTAGTGTATTAACATGGTAAACTATATTGTTTAATTTTCAAATGTTAAATTGGCAATGCATCCTGAACTACACCACATTTGGTAATGATCCTTATTCTTCGTATGCATTTCTGGAGTCTATTTTCAAAAATTTGTCAAGGATATTACATCTAAATTAATGAGGAATTTTGGTCTCTAATGTTCTTCCCTTGTAAAGCCTGGATTTTGTATCAGGATATATCTGACCTCATTAGAATAACATGAGAAGACCATTTGCTGAAGAATTTGTGTGAAATTACTGTGATTTCTTCTATAAGTGTCTGGTTACATTCATCTCTGGAGTTTTCACTTGAGGGGCGGATTTTAAACACCTAGATTCAATTTACCTAACAGACAAATAACAGTGTAGGTTTTCTTCTTACGTAAGCTTTAACAGTTTTTATCTTGCAAATGATTTGTACATTTTATCTTCATTATCAATTTATTCGCATAAATTGTTCATAATATTATTTATTAGTTGTTTGATGCTTGTAGGATTTGTGGTGATGCTTATAGAATCTGTGATTCATGTCTCCTGCTTCTTCTAGTTACTATGACTACATTTTATGTTTTTCAATTATCTTTGCAAAGAACCAGCTTATGGTTGCATTGTTTTTCACTATTATTTCTGCTTTTATTTTATTCTTTTAGATTTTATTATTAGCATTTATTTTTGTCTGCTTACTTTGTGTTTCTTTTTCTGGTTTCATAAGATAGAAGATAAAATCATTAATATGAGAACTTTCTTATTTTCTGAGTATTTAAAATCATAATTTTTTTCTCTAAGCACTGTCCAGCTACATTCAACAAATACTGATATGTTTTATTTTGATTTTCATTTAATTCAGAATTTCTTAGTTTTGCTTGTAATTTGTTCTTTAATTTACGGTTATACTTACGGATTTTGCAATGTGTTGATTTGTTTTCAAATATCTGGGGACTTTTCGGATTTCACTTTATTTAAGTCTGATATACTTTCACTGGGTCAGAGAACATATTTTGCATAAGTTCAATGCATTCTAGTTAAGATTTGCTTTGTGGGTCAGAATGTGGCCTATCTTATAAAATGTTCCATGTTATCTAATAATAATGCAAGTTTAATGTGGTTTTTGAATGTAGTGTTCTTTAAATATAAGGATGTGCAAGTTGGTTGACAGTATTGTTCAAGCTTTCGATATTCTTTCTGATTTTCTGGCTGCTTGTTCAATGACTGAAAGAGAAATACTGAAATCTCCAGTGATAATCATAGATATGTCTATTTCTCTTCTCATAAAATTTTGCTACATATATTTTAAAACTCTGTTATTGGGTCTACACATTTAGGATTGTTATGCCCTCTTGATAAAACTGTTTATAAAATCTTTATGAAATTTCCTTCTTTGTCACTGGTAATATTCCTTGTTCTATGATGTATTTTGTCCAATATTAATAAAGCAAACTCAAGCCTTCTTTCAATTTTTGTTTTTCACAGAATTTCTTTTTAAATCTTCTTACTTTTAACTTCTTTGTGTCTTCATATTTAAAATGAATTTCTCACAGTCACCATGTAATTAGTTCTTGCTTTTTAATCCAATCTGACAATTCATGGCTTTTTTAGTTTCAGTGCCTAGATATAATTTTTGATAAAGTGGGTTTTTAATCTACCTTAAAATGTATTTTGTTTGTTCCACCTGTTCTTTATTTTTACTCTTTTTTTCCTTCATCTCCTACTTTGCCTTAAGAGCTATACCTCTGTTTTGTTGGGCTAATAGTTGTTTTTGCTCTTTCAATAAGTATCTTTAACTTTTCACAGCTTACCTTAAAATAATATTATCACACTTCATATGTACTACAAGTACCTTACCACAGTGTACTTAAATTTTCCTCACCATTCTGTATGATAATGTTGTCATAACACTGTTTGTGCATAAGTCAGAAACTTCAAAATATATTGCTATCTTATTTGTGTTAAATAATTGATTACTGATTAAAGATATTTTAAATAACAATGTCTTTTATATTTGCCTATATATTTACCATTTTTAACACTCCTCATTTCTTTGTACAAAGACAAATTTCCTTCTGGCATCATTTTCCTTCTACCTGAAGAATTTGTTTTTTTAAATTTCTTTTAGTTCAAGATTGTTGATGATTAATTTTTTAACTTCTTTTTTTTTTACCAGAAACTGTCTTTATTTTGTTTCCTTTTTGAAAGACAGTGACATTACTTTAAACTGCAAACAAATTAATATAAGTACCATATGTTCTATTAAGAAACAGAGGGAAAACATTAATCTTGCTAGGGATATTTGGGTGGAGGAAATATACTGAAAATACATCAGAGGAAATACAAATGAGCTGGACTTTGCAGAATAATAGCTAATGATACCGTGGAAAGTCGTGGGAATGGTAATTGCCTTAGATCAGGTTCACTGGAAGCACAGCCGAAGGCAAAGATTGGAGTTCATACAATTTATTAATGGAGAGCTTCCCAGGAAAGACTGTACGAGAGGGGAGCAGAATACAGAGGGAAAAGGAGCTCCTGAAGCAAGTGGTCTCCAGTAAAGTCTAGCCTTGGTACATCAAATGAGAAATTTTAAGAATAAACTCTCCTGGCATCTCCAAATAGCCAAGACACCTGAGAAAGCCTCAGGTGTAAACTATTAGTTTCAAGCCTAGCAGCAGCTGGGGATGACTGCACTCCAGCCAGGTAAGGGGGATCTGGGTTAGTTCCAGAAGTGTCTGCTATTGTAATCCTAGTTGGAGGAACATGAGCAGAGGCATAGGGATATACAATTTTATAATGTGTTAGAAAGGAAGAAATAATCAAATACATTTGACTTTAAATGACAGTTTGGGGTAAACAAAAATTGAAAATGTGCACCTTGCCCTAATCACAGTTTATTCCTTGTTCTCTAAAATATTACTATAATACATAGCCACTCAAATTTAGCAATACATGCATTAATTAGTTAACTAATTAAATAATAATATAAAATAATGTTTTAATAAAGCTGTTTTTATTCATACCATAGTCTTTTTTGGAGAAATCAATCATTTGTTCAGAACACTAGGTGTTGTGCATAACCCGAGAGTTTCACTTCCCCAGCTCCCATTTTAATTGGATGATTTTCAATAGCTACTGCTCCAGAAGGCAGAAATGTTTTGTGAATCATCAGACACAACTCAAGTCATAACAAATGCTACTCTTTCTGAGTTCAAATGGATATCTTTAAAACTATAATTAAAATATTTCTATGAGTTTATTTTTTAAATTTAAAATGACTCTCATATCTAAGAAGACTTAATTTGGGGTTTGGACAATTACTTTACATAAAAAAAAATCTAGAATACATACAAGGCTTGGGAAATTGCTTTGGGTTACTTGTTAGGATAAGTTGAGGTAAAAAGGTAAGTCTTGGTACAAATTGAGAAGATATCAACAAACTTTTATTCTTTTCTCCTTTTTATTTTTTTATTTTAAACAAGAGGAAATGAGCATTTCTGAGACAGGGCTTCTGCAAAAAAGAATGCCTAGCTAGATTCTTGCAGATTTCAGAACAAAGATAAACTATTATTGTGTCATCACTAAAAAAGATGCTATCTGATTAGACTGAATGAAAGATGATAGTTTGGCAGTCAAGAAACAGCAGTCTCCTGAAACTTTTTTTCATTTAAATTCTCTTTGCCAGATTTTCTTATCTTTTGTAGGCCTAATGTCTAAACTGTTTTCATTTCAAAGGATTTCATATTGAAGCACTGGGGTTGAAAATAAGCGAAGTAGACTAAACTTTCAAATCTAAATCTGTCTGGGTTTATGGTTCTACATGAGTAGAACAGTGTATATAATACCTACCCAGGTGGGCCCACCACAGACAGAAATTATCAACTAATAGTGATTTAAGTATTTGGATTTCTCACTTTATCTCTGTCCCTCTCTTGTTTATTTGTCTATTCTTCTTATTTAAAAATTGTATTATTAACTTCTTCCAATTAGGTAAAACTTCTTACATATCGCTGACCTTAATGTATGAATATCAGTCAAGTGCAGCATAATTAAATGCAGAGACACTAAAGACAGACTGCTCAAATCACAGCCCCAGTCATACTACTTCTGTGACACTGGGGAAGATATTTATGGATTCCATACTGTCATTTATTGCTCTACAAATTGGAATGAATAATAGAACCAACTTCATGCATGTATGTAAAAATAAATGAATTAGTATTTGTAATGAGCAGCAAGAAATTTTCTGACACTAGCATTGTGATTGATCTATCCCTGACTCTTGGAATCTCATAATATCAATTTCATTCATAATTTCAGGTATATCAGAAAGTAGGAAATCTTTAGGCAAGGCATGATGGCTCACACCTGTAATTCAAGCACTGTGGGAGTCCAAAGCAGGCAGATTGTTTGAGCGGAAGAGTTCGAGACCAGTTTAGGCAATGTGGCAAAACTGTATCTCTGAAAAAGCTTAAAAAATTAGCCAGCTTTGTGGATCATGTCTATAATCCCAGCTATTTGGGAGGCTGAGGAGGATCACTGGAGCCTGGAAGGCAAGGTTGCAGTGAACTGAGATTCTGTCACTGAACTCCAGCCTGGGCAATAGAGCAAATCCCTGTTTAAAAAAAAAAAAGTAAAGAAATAAAAAAGACATCTTTAAATGTGTTGGACCCCAAGTAGGTGCTCAATACATATTTAGTAAAGGAATGTACAAACAATGAAAATCCTAAGCTTACCTAATCTTTGTCTGAGGAAGCTACAAGAATTGAGTAAAGTCACTTCTTCTGACTATAGAGTTAGCCATTCACAAATGGTTTCACATCTGATCACTTATTTCACAATGGTGGTTATCACAATGTGAAAGTTATTGATTGGAATGGCAATAAGTAGCAGCAGGCCTGCAATTCATTCTTTCCCTTTTTGTCGGAGATGGTATGGTAATACCACAAGGGAAGGAAGGGAGAAAGGAAAGTAGAGAGAAAAGGAGGGATATTGTGGAAGGGAGAGAAAACTTTCACATTGACCATCATGTCCAAGGGACCTTGCCCTACACCTTAATATTTGTATCCATTTATAGACCTGCAACTGGCCTGAGAAGACCAGTCCACTGAATTTTGCTTTACCAATAGATCAGGCCCAGGGTCTCTGGGAAAACACTTGATATTTCTGTCCACTCTGCTTACACAGATAACACTAAAAAGCAAATTCCGCATTTATCTACTTAAATATATCTTACTCTTTTGTGCTAATGTAGCAAAATACCTGAGACTGGGTAAAATCTATAGAAAAGAATTTTATTTCTCACAGTTCTAAAGGCTGGGAAGACCAAGATCAAGGCACTGGCAAGTTTAGTGTCAGGTGAGGGCTACACTCTCAACCTTGTTGCTGCATGCTTCAGAGGAGAGACATGCTTTGTTCTCACATGGTGTAGGTGGAAGAGCAAAAGGGAATGAACTCATTTCCTTATGCTCTTTTATAAAGGCTCTAATCCCTTCCATGAGGACTTTGCTCCACATTTATAAGTAAATCACTTCCTAAAGACCCACTTTCTTAATACTGTCACATTGGCTATTAAGTTTCAACATAGGGATTTTGGGAGACATTCAGGTCATATCAGGTTATGAATTTTCACAGGGCCAAAACCATTTTACAGAGAAAGACTTAAAACTCTATTCAAAGCTAAATTCGAAGCAAAATCTCCATCTGCTGCAAGAATTATAGTTAAGTACAGATAAGTGTGTTCCAAAAGATTAAGGGGACAGACATCCATCTATCTGTTTTGATTTTCCTTTTGTATCTCATATAATATCTAAGCCCAGGCCTATCATTCTAACCTGAGAAGGCTGACTGAGTTGAGTAAATCTACAACAGATATTAAGAAAATATTTTCTTTCTCTCTTGAGCATGCATGTGAATAACACTGCATATGTTCTTGTACATGTGCCCATGTATGTTGATTGCTGTGCTTTGAATTGACTCCTTTAGCTATTGGAATGGTATAATGCAGAATTTTAGTCTGAACATTAAAGGAACTGTTTGCTGTCTTTTATTTGAAAGTTTATAAAGAAAAGAAAACACATCACTGTATAGAAGTTCTATATTGGGCCTTGTGACCAAATCATCAATTAATGTAAAGGTTTGCTTGACTCTATCTTCAATTATTTTCTATGCTTATATATATATATGTATATATATATGTGTGTGTGTGTGTCTACATATATATAAATTATATATGTATGTATATATGTATGTGTATATATGCGTGAATATGTGAATGTGTGTATATATGTATGTATATTAATATATATGTTAATATATGTATATATTCTATGTGTATATATAGAATATATATAAAGAAATGTGTGAGTATGTATATACACATATACACACACACATACACACACAAACACACATTTCTTTTTTGCTTCGCAGGTAGAGTAGGAGAACTGGTTAGGTCCGAGCAGAATTTAAATATTTTTTTATCTTTGTACAAAATCCCACTGTCATATAAGACTTTCTTCATGGCATTTCAGCCTAACCGTTACATCCAACAAAAGTAACTTCATAAAATTCCTTAAATATAAGCTTAAGTATCTTTTCTTGCCTCTTCTTGAATTGAAGTTAGTCCTATAGTTGAATTCATAGTATGTATTCCCTTAAGCATTAAATCTTGTGCAAATAAACCTTTACAGATGGCTATAACATCAAATTCAAGGACAGCAGTAAAACACTGACAAACAAAGCAAACAGACTGGATAGAACAGTAGAGAAAGGTTCAAAAAATATGACATTACTACCAGTGACTTTTTGTTTATCCGTGCTAAGAAAAAGAATGCAGCAAGAGAGCTGGGAGTTTACCTATCTTCAAACCTTGCAAGTGTTTAACATTTTAATTCCCTTCAACACCAAGAAGCTTGAAAAACAGGGATGTCAAGTCTGACTTTGTACTTAATTATGATCAAACAGGGACATACTTTTGTTATATTAGTAGAAAAAAAAATCCAGGTATGGATTTGAAATGATTAAAAACCAGATTAGGAAGACAGCCCCCAAAGCATTTCACTCGTGTTAATATAAACAGATTTCCTCATAAATCTCATGCTTCTATTTGACTTCTGTAGACAGGCTAAGTCTCCTGGGTTTCATCTCAATGAAGGTTTAATTTGTCTCATTTCAGCCTCTGTGGGATAATTTTTGATGGTTGTCTAGATTCTCTCTAAAACATCTATTTTAGAATAATAGGTTATATTTTCATCTGACACTTAAAGTGCCTATTTCCAATGAAAACAGTGGGAAATTTTTAGTTCACAGTATTGTAAATTTGAGCTTAGAGAGCTCTAAGGGTTTGTGTCAATTACCGAAGAAGAAAACATCAATAAATAACTAAGATTTTAATGCAAAGGAAATCCTCAAAATTTGATGAGCAGAGATGAAGAATTTGAACATAAAATCAGAAAACAAAGTATTCAATCTAGCAAATCTAAGATTGTTACCACTGTACAGAAGAAGCAAAAGAATAATTTTCATTGCCCTGCAGCTTGTATGTTGTTGTACTTAATGAGAAATGTTAAGTAACAAAATAATACCACTTTATAAAGTGGAACAGAATTGATTTTCATTTATGAGTACTCTCCTAGAAAGCACTGGGATTTGAAGGTAAATTCCACTGGTTTAATCTGAAAACAATTTGCATTGGCATTAAAACACTCTTCAAGGGGCAAATAAAACAAAATAAACATACTTCAGGTAAACATACAAAAGATAACTGTATAATACTGTACACAGTGCCTAAATTTCAATGATCTACATAGAATTCAAACATATTAAAAGCATTTTTAAAAATAATTTAAAAGTTTCATATTTTTCTTCAATAGCCAATTTATTTCACTTTCATTACTAAAATTATTTATTACTATTCTTAACCATCAAATGTTTATAAGGGTACCCTTAACAGATAGTGTTTTAGGTGCCCAGGTCCACATCTTCATAAATAAAAGTAGATAGGCTATCTACTCTCTACTTTATAGCTGTGAGTCACAACAGTAACATGAAAACAAAAGAAAACAAAAAATACAAAAATCAACAGTAATCTAATTTCTGCCAAAATATTTGGATAGTTGACTTAGTTTGCCAGCCTGAAGTTCACTTTTATCCTGGTATCAAAGTAAATGACCTACTGCTTACATGCATGGTAGCCAGAATCTTTCTGAGATGTTCTAATTGTGAGCATGCTTTAATTAATTATATGGTTTGGCTGTGTCCCCACCCAAATCTCATCTTGAATTGTAGCTACCATAATTCCCACATGCGAGAGAGACTCAGTGAGGTGCAATTGAATCATGGGGTGGTTTTCCTCATACTATCCTCATGGTAGTGAATAAGTCTCAGGAGATATGATGGTTTTAGAGGGGGTTCCCCTATTCACTTGGTTCTCACGCTGTCCTGTCTGCCGCTATGTAAAATGTGGCTTTGCTTTTCATTCACCTTCTGCCATGATTGCAAGGCCTCTCTAGCCATGTGGAACTGAGTCAACTAAACCTCTTTCCTTCATAAATTACCCAGTCTTGGGTATGTCTTTATCAGCAGTGTAAAAGAAGACTAATACAGTAAATTGGCACCAGGAATGGGCCATTGCTGTAAGATACCTGAAAATGCAGAAGTGACTTTGGCACTGTTTAGTAGGCAGAGGTTGGAACGGTTTGGAGGGCTTATATTAAAAAAGGAAAATGTGGAAAAGTTTGGAACTTCCTAGACACTTGTTAAATGTCTTTGACCAAACTGCTGACAGTGATATAGACAATGAAGTTCAGGCTAAGATGGCCTCAGGTGGAGATCATGAACTTGTTTGGACCTGGAACAAAGGTGATTCCTGCAATGTTTTATAAAAGAGACTAGTGTCATTTTGCCCCTGCCCTAGAGATTTGTGGAACTTTTAACTTGAGAGAGATGATTTAGGGCATCTGGCAGAAGAAATTTCTAAGCAGCAAAGCATTCAAGATGTGACACGGGTACTGTTAAAAGCATTCAGTTTTATGTATTCACAAAGATATGGTTTGGAATTGGAACTTATGCTTAAAAGGGAAGCAGAGCATAAAAGTTCAGAAAATTTGCAGCCTGATGAGGCAATAGAAAAGAAAAATCAATTTTCTGGGAAGAAATTCAAGCTGGCTGCAGAAATTTGCAGAAGTAACCAGAAGTCAATTGTTAATTGCGAAGACAATAGAAAAAATGTCTCCAGGGCATGTCAGAGTTCTTCACGGCAGCCCCTCCCATCACAAGTCAGGAGGCCTAGGAGGAAAAAATGGTTTCATAGGCTGGGCCCGGGACCTTGCTACTTTGTGCAGTCTTGGAACTTGGTGTCCTGCATCCCAGTTGTATCTAAAAGGGGCCAACGTGGAGCTCAGGTCATTGCTTCAGAGGGTGCAAGCCTCAAGCCTTGGTGGCTTACACATGGAGTTAGGCCTTCAGTTGCACAGAAGTCAAGAATTGAGGTTTTGGGAACCTCCATCTAGATTTTAGAGGATTTATGAAAATGCATGGATGTCCAAGCAGAGATGTGCTGGAGGGGCAGGACCCTCATGGATAACCTATGATAGTGCAGTGTGGAAGGGAAATGTGGAGTGTGAAACCCCACACAGCATCCCCACTGGGACACAGCCTAGTGGAGCTGTGAGAAAAGGGCCACCATCTTCCACACTCCAGAATGGTAGATCCACCAAGAGCTTGCACTGTGTGCCTGCAAGAGCCACAGACACAACACCAACACATGAAAGTAACCAGGAGAAGGGCGGTACCCTGCAAAGCCATAGGGGCAGAGCTACCCAAGACCATGGGAACCCACTTATTGCATCAGGGTGACCTGGATGTGAGACCTGGAATCAAAGGAGATCATTTCAAAGCTTTAAAGTTTGACTGCCCTGTTGGATTTTGGATTTGCCTGAGGCCTTTAGCCTCTTTGTTTTGGCCAATTTCTCCCATTTAAAATGAGTATTTTTACCTAATGTCTGTACTCCCATTGTGTTTAGGAAATAACTAATGTCATTTTGATTTTTAAGACTCATAGGCAGAAGGAACTTGACTTGTCTCAGATGAGACTTTGTGCTGTGGATTTTTTAATTAATGCTGAAATGAGTTAAGTCCTTGGGGGACTGTTGGGAAGACATGATTGGTTTTGAAATGTGAGGACATGAGATTTGGGAGGGGCTGGGGTAATGAAATGGTTTGCCTGTGTCCCCACCCAAATCTCATCTTGAATTGTAGCTCCCATATTTCACCAGTGCTGTGGGAGGCACATGGTGGGAGATAATTGAATCATGGCGGCAGTTTTCCTCATAGTATTCTCATGATAGTGAATGAGTCTCACGAGATCTGATGGTTTTATAAGAGGTTTCCCCTTTCACTTGGCTCTCATGCTGTCTTGCATGCCATGATGTGAGACATGACTTTGTTCCTCATTCACCTTCTGCCATGATTGTGAGATCTCTCCAGCCATGTGGAACTATGAGTCAATTAAACTTCTTTTGTAAATTACCCAATTTCAGGTATGTCTTTATCAGCAATGTGAAAATGAACTAATACAATTAATGATCAATTTTATAACACATGAAAATGAACTGTTTTATAAGGCCTTAATGTCTGTTGTTATTCTAATTGCCTGAAAAGTAGAAAAACACCTGTGGCTTAGTCAAGGTCATATTGTCTGCATGACTTCTAAGACCTCATTGCCTCCTTTCTCATTTTTGTGTTGATGAATTTCGAATATACTGGGAAAGTGATCTGGTCTGGAAATTCAGGAAACTTGACTAGTGTTGTAGGAGGTCTAGACTAAGAATAATGGTCTAGTTTCCTGAATTTCCAGACTAGATCATGTCTAAATATTCTTTGGGCCCTTTTATTTCAAGTCTAAACTCTAGATGAAGAATTGAAAATAGATGACATTAAACACTGGCATTTAATTTCAGGTACTTCTCTGTGTTTCTTTGCATGAAAATCCTTAAATTATTAACTTAGTTAATGTTACTTTGAGCACACCAATGGCAATCATAATGGTACATACTGGTACACTGAGACTAGGAAAAATTTAGAAAAGACATGATAGGTTAGAAATTTAACATTTATTTTAACATTCAATACATTTGTGTGTATATAACTATGTAACTGACCGTATCATAGTGATAATTAGATTTGACTTTAAAATTATTTTATACCTGGTATTTAGTAGACAGCAACTTGATTTTTGCCTTGTTTAAGGATAAAAGTGTTTTTTCTCCTTGTATTACACATTTGAAAATTTTAGATTATCTTTCCAGACTTCCATGATATAGTTTGTATCATTGGCCCTAATGTGAAATTACCGAATTCTCACTTCAACAACCTGCCTTTCTCAGTCCTCTCCTAGTCTACCTCTCCATTCCAAATAACTAACACTATGAGGTAATGCATATGTTTTCATTTTTTGGATATAGCAACTTACAAAGAAAAACCTTATATTTTACATATTAATATACAATCATTTTCAAGTACTCCTTGCCTAGAAAGCAATGGTTGAAAAAAATAAGGTTATGTAAAACAAAATTGTTATGTTCAATGGATAGATAAGATGTAAAATGGGATTTTTCCCCCCCAAAATTTGATAAACTCAATCTTTAGGAACATCGCCAACAAGATCATATGGATAATAACAATGACAGTACACCTAGTTTCTTATTAGTGGGCATTAGCTTGCAGAAAACAAAATTAGCTTTGTAAATGTACATTATTTGTATTACTATCTACCAACGATTATTTTTAGAAAAAAGATGAACTAGTTACTCTATTTCACCCAAGATCAACTGATTCAGAAGGAATACATTTTATAGTTATTATTATTTACAGAGAGTTTTATAAATATTAAGACTCTAAAGAAGACTTCACCTTATTGAGCTCGTGTTCTCATTTTAACATGTGTGTGATTATGTTAAGCTCTATTGAAAGTCATCCTCTGAGTAAGGTTACTGAGGGGAAAGTGAGAGCCAAAACTTTATAAATAACTCTAAACTGACTTTCATAGGTAGTTTGTTTTCAGAAAGCATACACAAGGCATACTGCTGATTTATTCTTCAATTTTGTTGAGCCTTAAATCTGCATGGAGAGCATGATCAGTGTTCTGAATGTCTGTTGACAGATACTCATAAAGAAAGGAAAGTCACTCAGCATGCTGCCTAAACTCTCAGACTGTATTATCGTTGTCATGTCATATTTCCTTCCTGGCATATCATGATGATATTTAAATCTCTCTTTTATGCTTCCATATATTCATACAATTTATTTCAAATTTCCCCTGCATGAAGGAATTTGTAATTGCATACAAAAATATGAGAGACCTGTAAATACATTTGAAATATGGTTTTAATAATTATGTCTGATCCTGGTAAATTCTCTGATATATGTATGTAACGCTATTTGGAAATAAAAAATAATTATGTTTCATATAATGTGTTAAGCAAATTATGGAAATTTTTAAAAATAAGACAATGTTTCAAAACGAAATCAAATGTGCTGGATAATGGCCAAAATGAAATCAAATGTGCTGGATAATCTTATCACTTAAGCTTGAGGAGATTTTGATATAATTATTTATACTCTAATTATTCAGGTTGTTCTGCAGTAAGCAAGTCTATGCAAACTTACTCCCAAAATTCAGGGAAACTGAAAAACCAAAGAAATAGGCTGACAAATCCAATTTTTCAGAATGAAATATTTAATAGGAGCTAGAGTCATTTCTGTGTCTTAGGCAGCTGTGAGACAAGACGATGGATCCCTGTGCCATTATCCTGCAGACCCAGGTTTTATATACCACAGGGAAGAAATGTGTAGGATAACTGAAGTTGACCTCTCTGGGAAAAGCAAGAATGCTATGTGAGTCTGCCCAAAGGCAGGATTTATAGTCAAGGTTGTTTTGACCTAAGGGTAGGATTTATGGTAAGTACACAAGGAAAAGTGATAAAATAGAAATCTTAGAGGCATTTCTGGAACTGGAGTTAGTCTGAAGCCAACATGGCAGATTTGCATCCAAGATGAAGTTGCCTTTAGCCTCCACATAAGCACACACTACTGGACTCTAAATGCTTAAATGAAGTGACTATTTTCATTTTATTATAGATTTAATAGCAACTATAGTGGCATCAGAACTTCATGAATATTGTTAACAAATGATTTTGGTAGCTCAGATAAGAATTATTACATTGTTGTTTATATTTTTCACAGAAGTGCTTTTCAAATTCTTTTGAAAATTTAGTTTTACAGGGGGTTTGTAGTTTCAATAATTACACACACACACACAAAGTAGTCAAACAATAAACAATTTTTCATCTTGCTATGAAGATTTTAACTGCCATAGATTTTTGTTCTTCATTCTTATTAATTCTATATTTTTATGATTTTTAATAAATGTCTAGACCCATGTAATCACCACCCCAATGAAGAAATGGTAAATTTTTTTGTCACTAGAAAGTTCCCTTTGCAGTCGGTCCTACTTCCTTCCTCCACATCACACAAGTGATCTGATATCTATCATCATAGATTAGCTTTATTTTTTCTGAAGTTTAAAGAAATTGATCAGACAGTTTGCATCTAGCTTCTTTTGTTCAATATAATGTCTCTGAAATTCACTCATATTGTTTTCTGTATCTGTAGTTAGTTCATTTTCATTGCTGACTATTATTCCATTGTTTAAATTTACCACAATTTGTTTAGCCAGTCACCTGTTGACAGACAGTGTAAATGTTTCCAATTCTTTTGTGTGTGTGTGTGTCTGGTTTCTATTCTTTATTTACTCATCGATTCAACAAATGTTTTTTGTTTTTTAATTTATTTATTTTTCTTTAGGTACATACTGTATCTGGTATTTCTCCCCATGTTATCCCTCCCCACCCTCCCCTCCCTTCCCACCTCCTGCTTTCTGTCCCCTACCCCCCCAATTGCCCCCAAGGTGTGATGCTCCTCTTCTTGAGTCCACTTGTTCTCATTGTTCAACACCCACCTATGAGTGAGGACATGCAGTGTTTGGCTTTCTGTTCTTGTGTCAGTTTCCTCAGAATGATGGTTTCAAGATTCATCCAAGTCCCTAAAAAGGACATGAACTCGTCGTTTTGTATGGCTGCATAGTATTCCATGGTGTATATGTACCACATTTTCTTTGTCCAGTCTATCATTGATGGACATTTGGGTTGGTTCCAGGTCTTTGCTATTGTACACAGGGCTGCAATTAACATATGTGTGCATGTGTCTTTATAGTAGAAAGATTTATACCTCTTTGGGTATATATCCAGTAATGGGATTGCTGGATCAAATGGAATTTCTATTTCTAGATCCTTGAGGAATTGCCACACTGTCTTCCACAATGGTTGAACTAATTTACACTCCCACCAACTGTGTAAGAATGTTCCTTTTTCTCCACATCCTCTCCAGCATCTGTTGTCTCCAGATTTTTTAATGATTGCCATTTGAAAAGTGTCTGCTTATATCCTTTGCTCACTTTTGAATGGCGTTGTTTGTTTTTTTCGTGTATATTTGTTTTAGTTCTTTGTGGATTCTGGATATTAGCCCTTTGTCAGATGGATAGATTGCAAAAATTTTTTCTCATTCTGTTGGTTGACAATTCGCTCTAATAATGGTTTCTTTTGCTGTACAGAAGCTCTGAATTTTAATTAGATCTCATTTGTCTATCTTGGCTTTTATTGCCATTGCTTTTGGTGTTTTAGTCATGAAGTCCTTGCCTATGCCTATGTCCTAGATGGTTTTGCCTATGTTTTCATCTAGTGTTTTTATGGTCTTAGGTTTTATGTTTAAATCTTTAATCCAGCTGGAGTTAATTTTAGTGTGAGATGACAGGTAGGGGTCCAGTTTCTGCTTTCTGCACATTGCTAGCTAGTTTTCCCAACACCATTTATTAAACATGGAATCCTTTCCCCATTGCTTGTTTTTGTTGGGTTTGTCAAAGATCAGATGGTTGTAGATGTGTAGTGCTGCTTCTGGGGCCTCCATTCTGTTCCATTGGAATATCTCTACTTTGGTACCAGTACTATGCTGTTTTGATTACTGTAGCCTTGTAGTATAGTTTGAAGTCTGGCAGTGTGATGCCTTTAGCTTTGTTCTTTTTGCTTAGGATTATCTCGGCTATGCAGGCTCTCTTGTGATTCCATATGAAGTTTAAAGTGGTTTCTTTCCAGTTCTGTGAAGACGGTCATTGGTAATTTGATGGGGATAGCATTGAGTCTATAGATACTTTGGGCAGTATGGCCATTTTCACAATATTAATTCTTCCTAACCATGACCAGGAATAAATTTCTATAAGTATTTTTGTATAGGTCTTTTCCGAAAAGATGTTTTTATTTCTCTTGGGTGAATGCCCAGGAGTGAAATTGATGAGGTATATGGGAAGCGGATATTTAACTCTAAAGTGGCTGTACACTATTGCACTTCCATTCATGATGTATTAGAGTTTCAGTTACTCTGCATCCTCAGCAGCCATTGAAATTCTAATTCTTCTTAAATTTAGAGATTCTACTGGGATATAGCAAGATTTAATCTAGATTAGATTAGCTATTAATCTAAATCAAATTTATTTTAATTTCTCTGATAACTAATGATATTGAATTTTTTTTTCTGTGTTTATTGGCAATTTACTAATTCTATTTTGTAACGTTTCCTCATGTTTTATAGTGGGATGTTTAGTATTATTAGGTTATGAGTTACTTTGATATTCAAGTGTCAAGTCCTTTCCACAGGTATGTATTGAAATGTTTTCTTCATTTATGTGGCATGACTTTTCATGTCTTTTAATAATATTTTTGAAAAGCAACTATTTAAATTTGCTGATGTCACGTTTGATTATTTACATTTCTTATTTCCTTTTTCACAATTTGGTTTTACCTTACAACAGCTTAATTTCATTTATCTAACCTCCTCTTTTGGTCTTTTTTAATGAAAACTAAAAGTTAATAGTTAATATATATTAAACAACACCTAGCACTATTATTTTTTATGAGACAATATTTTCTTTGTGAAGAAGTCACAAGAATAAACCACTATGTTTGTTTACGAAGCTCTTTACCTTTTCTTTCAGATCCAAGTTTTTATTTGGTATCATTTTACTTCAGCTTGAAGAATATCTTTCAGCACTGCTTGTAGTGCAGGCTTACTAATGACTGTCACTTTCAGTTTTCATTTATCTAATTATTTATTTCAACATCTTTTATGAAGGACATTATAATTAGAAATTATATTTTGGTATCTTTAAAATTTATCTGTTTTCTAGAAGTTTTACAATTATATGTCTAAATAAAGTTTTTGTCTGTTTATTTGTTTGTATTCACCCTACTTGGGCTTCACTGAGTGTCTTGAGTCTATAATTTGATTATTTAAAGCAAATTTAGGACTACTTTATTCTTTATTTTTGAATATATTCCTTCCTTCCTTTCTTCCTTCCTTCCTCCCTCCCTCCTTCTGTTCCTCCCTTTCCCTCCCTCCTTCCCTCTCTTCCTTCTTTCTTTTCTTTCTTTCTTTCATTTTTTCTTTCCTTCCTTCCTTCTTTTATTCTTTCCTTCTTTCCCTCCCTCCTTCTTTTTTCTTTTTCTTTCTTTCGTTCTTTTTTTCTCTTTCCTTCCTTCCTTCCTTCCTTCCTTTATTCCTTCCTTTTTTCCCTCCCTCCTTTTTTTCTTTTCTTTCTTTCTCTTTCCATTTCCGAGTTTTCATTATATTAAATATAATTTAATTGATTAATATTAAATTAATCCATTTAATATTTTCTCACAAATTCCTGAGGTTCTGTTATTCTTTAATGCTATTCTCTCTATTTTTTAGAAGGGGTAATTTCTATTTATCTGTCTTTGATTTCACTAACATTTATTTTCTGATATCTTCCAGTTACTGTTATTAAGGCCAAATTCAGATTTGTGTACCCATTTGCAGCTGATGCAGAACACTGACAAACAGGAGTTTGGAGTAGAGAAGGGTTTATTTGATTTCACTAAAGTGAGAAGACAAGAGGGCAAGATATTTCAAATCTGCCTTAACAAATAGAAGAAGCAGGGAGTTTTCATGTGGCCAGGGAGTAAGGGAGGGGAGGTTTCAGGGAATCAAAGGAAAAGGCTATATTTCATCAGTCTGAGATAACACCTTTAGCAATCAGAGTTCTGTGAGTCAGCAGCTGGACGCAAAGTCCTTCAAGGCATTCATTCCTTCTGCAAAACCTTTTTGTGAACCCGAAGGTATCTCTTTCTGCTTTACAAACAAACTGTACATCAGCATTTTATAATTACATTACAGGGAAAAAGAATACTGGGCAAAAAGCTAGTGCAGGCAAGCAGGGGCCTGCTCCTAATTTTTATTACTTAAGTCACTAAAAGTGCTGGGATGCTGAAATCTCGAATGTCCTAGTAACACTACGATTGAATTAATTTTGGAAAAACTGCATATTTGTTTTGAGACTTTTTATAGTTTATTTTTTGTTTGCTGATATTCCATTTATTATGATAAAAGATTGCTATAATACTTTGAATATATATTTCTTTGTTTCTTTGAATGTATTTGTAGTAGTTGCTTTGAAGATTTTGTGAAATCTAACATTTATGTGATCTTTGGGTCAATTTTTATTGAGTAATTATTTTGTTGATGTGGTTAGGTGTATATTTAACAATTTAAGAAACTATGACACTCTTTTTGAAAATTGTTGTACCATTTTACATTTTCATCAGTGTATGAAAGTTCCAGTTTTCCATATCCTTTTCAGAAACTCTGTATGTTTGGTATTATTAATTTTAATCTTTCAAATAATTGTATAGTGATATCTCATTGCAGTCTTAATTTAAATTTCCCTAAAGACAAATGATATTGAGCATTTCTTCATATCTTTATTTGCCAGCTACATATCTTTTTTGGTGAAATGTCTGTTTAAATATTTTCTTATTTTTTAAATTGGACTCCAATTTTCCATTGAGTTTGAAAGCCATTTATATACTCTAGACTCAATTCTTTTGTCAGATGTACTATTTGCAAACATTTTCTCCCAGTATATAGCTTATCTTTTCATCTTAAGCATTGTCTTTTGAAGAGAAGAGGTTATAATTTTATGAAATCCCACTTTGTTTTATCATCTATCATGCATATAGTGTCACATCTAAGGAATCTTTACTATCTTGACTACAATTGTTTTTCCCTATATTCTCATAGATGTTTCAGAGTTTTAGGTTTTGAATTTTGAACTGTGATCTACTGTGAATTATTTTTTATATGTGGTGAAAAGTCTAAATGGAAGCTATTTTGGTTTATTTTGCCTATGAATATCTAATTCATATGAGACAATTTGTTAAAAAGACCTCTGATTTTTGCCTCTTCATTGAACATGACCACCACACTCTGTTTGGTCTCCATCTCACTGTGCTTTGTTTTGGAAACTGTTCCAAAAGTGCAGAGATATTCAAGGACTTCACCTATTGAGTGTTTCTTCTTTTAGATATTGCTGTCTTGCGTTGATCATATTCTAGTGCTGAAAAAAGAGTGACCTTGTATGTTTATTTAGCTTTTTGTCGAGGGAGAGGAAGAGAAATATAGAGAGAGATTAAAAACTGATACTTTTACTCCCAGGATCACTGTATAACTATCTAATCACTCAGGTGAGACCATCTTCTTAAAATGCCTAAACTTCCTAATTCTGTGCCTAAGAAATTTGGCAATATTTGAGTGTTGGAATAATTTTGATGATTCATCAAGCAAATGTCTTTATTATTAACTTTAACTTTTATTTTTTCATTTATACAACCATTTTTTTGGTGCTTAACCTTCCACACACTGTAATATAAGCCCTTTGGGAAGTGTAATATGTTTTCATTGACACAATTTTGCACTATAGTTATGTAATTCCAAATCAGTATGATAGAAAAATCTTCCAATCACTTTTTTTGAGAAATCTTCTTTTGTTTCTTGAATGTGAAACCCTAATTATTATTTTTGTATATGTTCAGCAACTGCATATTGTTATGAGATGATTACTAGGCAAAATAGTAATAAAAAAAAACTATACTCTCTAGTTACATTAAGACAACATGACACTCCAGTTTCCATGAAAAGTTAGGAGAAAAACATGTGTGAGAGTTGAGGGTGAAAGTGGATCATCTACTTTGGAGTAGCCAGAGTAACTGAATTGGAAGTAGAAGCTGTAGGAAGAGGAAAAAAAGTATAATTTAAGTAACTTAGAAAGAAGATTTGACTTGCAATAGGCGATTACTAATGAAAACAATACATTTTCAAGAGCAATCTTACTTTAGACCAAGTAAAAATAACCCTGAAAAAAGACAGTTTTGCTAAACTTGACACCTATAGCTAATAAAGCTAGACTATGAAAAATTTTTAAAAATTACTCTTTAGGCCTGTCTGTGTTTACTTTCCTTACCATATATATAATTTTTAAAGCAGAGAGAATTTTGTTAAGAACATAACTTTGGGATAAGACAGATGGGCATTCAAATCCTAATTCCAGCCCTTGTAAGTGGTGTTAACCTTAGTAAAATGACCTTTGAAGTTCCATGTCTTCTGTTAAAGTGGGTTGTGGTAGCATAAAGAGTTGTGGTGAGATAAAATGTGATAATTTACATGTTTTGGCATAGTGTCTGGCATATAAAAAACATCAATTGGGCATAGATTATTATTTATTATTATGAATGTTGCTATCATTTTCATCATCAATCAAGAAATCCAACCTGAGAGTTGGTTATTTCTGGGATAATTTAACAACAACAAAAAGATATAGTGATATAGAGGTAAAATAGCTCCCAGGCAGGAGACTCAGGAAAATGCCTAAACCCCTAGAAGTAGGAAAGATGGGGAAGTAGACTGAGGAGGTGAGAAAACTATGGTGCTGATAATAAGCTTGGAATCTAGACCATCATATATCATATAGGATGAGAGCTATACATGATTCTCACTGCCATATTCACCTTTACAAAAGCCAGCTGTGTTTTACTTAGTTTTTAGATAGGTAAATTCTCATACTTTCTCTTGGAACAGCTTATTTGGAAGGAAAGATTACAGAATGTGTTACATTCGAAAAGACAGCAGAATAAGAACGACTCATATTGCAAGTGCTAATAGCATTTACAAAAACCATATCAGAAAGATAGCTAATACATTTCTGAAATAAAAATCAAATTGAAGGTTAAATAAAAAGGTGCAGCACTTTTGGAAGCAATTTGGCATTCTACAAGATGAGCCTTAAACTCTCCATGCTGAATGACTTAGAAAGAATCCTTCTGAGAAGTCATTCCACAGATGTAATCCAATATATGGGAGAATCTACATGTATTAGTTTTAAAGTCTTAGTATTATTTGTAATATGAATTTTCCAATTTACTGTAAATATGCAGCAACAAGGAAGTGATTGATAAATTATTAAATATCACAAAATCATTAACACATTAAACCATATTGTAATATAGCAATAAAACTATTTGATATTTTAAATCCAAAATTCACTATGTTTACAAAATGATTATAACAATGTAAAATAAATACACTATTTTTTTTATTATTATTAATAGTAATAATATTATTAATACATCAGGATACTGATGTTACACAAGTAGAGAGATTGGAATATTGTTTTTCCTCTATTTTTATTGTTTATCTAAGTTGTTTAATAAAATATTCCTCTCATACTTTGTTTTATGAAAATGGAAACCATTTAATTTAAAAATAAGGACTGGTGTGCTTTTTCAGGAATTCACCATAAATTTACTATAAAATTTACCATAAAGAAATATATATAAGCTATAATGATTTAACAGAATCTGGTTTCAGTGAACTTAAAATTCATACAATTTAGATTTTAATATAATACTTATTTCTCCTAGAGTTCTCTCTATATCTCTTTCTAACTGGACTTACAGCTTTAGCACATCTCATTATAAAAGTTATATTCTCTGTTTTTCTTTGTCAGTCCAGTTTTCAAAGTAGTGAAAATGTTCTTTCTTCTGTTGATTTAAATCAGTTTCCTTATAGATTACATTCACATGTGAGGTCTAATCTCTTTTACATAGATGTCTTCCAAATGTATAGACCCTAATCATACAAAAACAAAGCAAAACAAATACAAACCAAACAACAAAATACACCAATTCCCATTTAGCTGACATTGAGTCTCCTCAGTTTTTTAGTCACACTATTCTTAATGCATTTGAAATTTATCTTCTTTAAAGTTTATCACTGAGATTTGAGTACATTTCTGTAGTTTTGATCTATCTAGCCTAGAGCAGGAAGAGACCATCAACTTTATTCCATCCCATTAATGAATCTTAAAATCTAATTAGCTTCTTTTGGCTTCATTGGAAAAATGTTTTTAAAGGGGCATAGTTTTATAAGCAGAGATTACTTTTGAGCTTTAAGGTTGATCATAATTGGCTTTCCAATAAAAAAAGTAAAATCCATTTCTATGCTTCCATCCTCTCAGCTTTCCAGAAATCAATAAGACTATGAAAAACACCCCACAAAACATGCATTCCACTCAATAAGGTGTTAGTGAATCAATGAAAGCAAAGAAAAATTATTTTATGGGAGCAAAAACCTTATACTCTATTAAATTTACCTGTTTAATCATACTTTGCAGTACATTTTAAATATGTCTTGAGAGAATAAGAACTATATCAAAGAATTTTCTTTACTTTGCTCTTATATATTTCGTATAGCAAAGAGCATTAATCTATTTAAGACACATTTTTAAAACAATTTCCTGACCTAAAGATATATTATTTATTGATTAAGACATATGAGTTTTATTCATCCAATTCCTTCTTTACTTAAGATGCTTCCTTGAATTATAGTTGTCATAAATTGATTTGAGGACTTCAAGATCTAGCTTCTTTCAATTCTCTTTAAGATCTCATTGATTATTTTTTCTTGGATTGAATCTCTAGAATAAATATACCATGTGCAGTGTGTACCTGCTCTTCATGCACATTAATAAATTAATAGCATTCTATGCTCACTAAAGTCTAGTTTTCTGAGAATTTTCAAAATAGAGACACCTTTATCTTAGGTCCAAGTCATTAGGTTGGTCACTTATCTTTATACATAAAATAGTTTATCTGCACTTAAAACAGTCCTGGCAAGGATGTTATATTCTTTCCCTATATTTGAATACACAGTCACCCATGCAAAAAGACCATTTAGTGCAGGAACTGGTGTTTCCTTATAGTTTATCAACAGATAGGTTGCAGAACAGTAATGTCTGCTCCAAAGCACAGCTTTAAAGTTTGGTTTTAAATTGGGCAATCGTTAATAATCAAATTCTCAACCTGGAGCTTTAAACACAGTATACAAAAGAAAATAAGTGGGCTTGAAAAACCATTATGGAGAGAAAGGATATTCTATTGAAATGAACAAAATATATTAGCACTACTTGAAGCACTATGTAGTAGGCAGATATTTTTTATATAAACAGATTAGAAAGTAGCCTACCTTCTCTCCGTAGTATAGAATACACAGCATTAACAAACTCTCACTTTTTTTCTTGAGCTTGTTAACTAAAACATATATACATATTTCTTATGGCTTTTTGCCCAGAGTTCTACTCTATTGCTCAAATTCTTATGATTACATGAGAATGTGGTTCATTTTTAGGCAATGATGGAGCTTTCGGCAAAGAGCAACACTTATGTCTCAATTCTTTTGATCTTGAGAATAGGCCTTCTCTCAACATTTGGCATCATAAAGAGTCCATTATGATTAAAAATTAATCATAGGATGGAATATTTAGTACTTTAAGAACCTTGATATAATCTTTGATAGTATCATCCATTATATGCACATTCCCACACATGCACACATTTCATATTATATTTCTTAATATCATGAACCAAAATTATATTATTATTTTTAGGTTACTTATTTCTACCTCTCCAAATAGAATACAAAGAAAAAGTTTTTATTGGTTCAACTACTGGAGCCACAGTGTCCAGTAGAGTGTCTTGATAGCAGCAGATAGTCTTATTTTTTATTAAATAATCTAATTAAAGACATTATATAGATATACTTAATAAGTAGGTAAATAATCAAATGTATAAGTAATTTAATAAATGAACTAATAATTGTCTTTATTTAAAAACACAGAAAGAACAGGGCTTACTTAAAATTTAAAATGGGAGGCTTCAAAATAAAATTGGCTCAATTAGCTATCGGTTTTATATTTTGGGATCAGTGATTAAAATGGAAACTTTCATAATGGCAATTAGTTTGTTGGCATTAACTTCTTACTAGTGAATATAAAGTAGCAACAGGAAAATCTAAAGAAAACTGAGAATTTGTAAATGGAGTCTTAATGAAAAGTACGATGCAAAAGATCAAAATTGTGATCCTTTGTATAGATGAAGTTTTAGAAGTTATTGGAGTACTTATATTCACTGAGTGAATTCAAGGGTTGATTTTTTGGAGGTTTAATATGGATATATTTAATAGCATATACCCAGGTAACACTGGAAGTTTCCATCAGTTTTTCTGGCTGCTGTCCCTAGTTACAGACTCTTGAACATAATCTGAAATGCCACTGGTCTTCTCCAATTGAACTCAACTTCTTAATTTAGTTTTCCTTTTAGACTTTACCTTTTGGGTTTATGCCTGAAGCTACTGTTATAAAGGCATATGGATGTATACTGAATATATATATTTATATACTTATATTTTATATTTCTCTGGAACTATCTCTGCATACATGCTTTATTCACACCGAGACCCACGTTGCCCTGTATTAAAAAAAAAAAAGTGCCGGAATCTAACTGAAATTTCCATATGCTACTTTAATTTCATCATCTCCTTTTAAGGGATGATTCAGTGATGTGTAACTCAGCAAATGTGTGTTACGCACTTTCTATGGGGCAGATACTTTAGATCCTACAAGTATAATACTTAAAACAGACAAAGGTTCATGTTGTCATAGGACTAATGTTCTTGCAAAGAGTAACATGTAACAAACAACAAACCTCCTGAATAAGCAAATGCTGTGGTTTAGTAGAAGCTGATAAAAACTGATGGGAAATAAAAAAGGGAGAAGATAATGAGATAATCAGGAGTATGAAAAAGAAGTGTCAGCAATAATTTTACATTATTGAGATATGGTTATTAAGGATGTAGAATGTGAGTACAGATATAAAGACTTACTTTGATAAACTGCAATGTATGTAAAATAATATGGAGATAGAAGTGACTGAGGCAGAGAGATCAGTAAGGAGAAAATCATGATTGCTCATTTTAATGGCCATCAGGTAGTGCATTATTCAGAGACATTTTGTATTTGAGATACTTAATGGAATAAACTTGAAGATATTCAACCAACAGTTTGGAACTCAAGTACAGCACTTTGTAGAGAATTTGAGATTGTAGATGATTTTTTGTATTCTGCATCTGACCATACTTTCTATGTTTGGGGTATCCTTTTACATTATGGGGTAGTTTCTTACTCTAGAAACAAAAAGATGCCAGGAAAAAATTTCCTAGCCTTCTGTGCAGCTGTAGTCCAGAGGCACAATCAAGGCTCTAGTGATATGGTTAATTTATGCATATTTTAAAACAAAAAGCTAGTACATGAAAAAGCAAGGGTAATACATATTCAAGTTTTTGAGGGGGCAGAAAAGTGCTACTTATATCAGTTTTCAGAGTTATGAATAGATAAATGATACTGGAGTGACAAGATCTGTGCCTAGTCCTATTTTCATGTGACCATTTATATGACACTTTGGGAGTTGTTTCTGACCGTCTACCCTCCAAACCAAGCTTCTGACTGTCTACCCTCCAAACCGTAGCCCTTCCCACAAATTCTGTGTTTAGCAAAACATCCTTTAATAAATTTGTTTTCTGACTGATTCAGGCAGAGTTACAATTGTTTAGGAATATAAAACAAAACAAAACTACTAACTGACAGGGAACCAAAGGCATATATGAAGATGTCACATGTGAATACATGTAATAATTAAAATCAAAGCATAAAGAGTACAAATAAAATAATTGAGAACTAAAGAAAATAGAGAGTTGCGTGGAAATATATTTGGAAGGAGAAAGAAAAATCTGAACAGGAGTAGTCAATACGGGAGAAAAACCACTAAGTGCTTTCTAAATAATAATAAGATTAGAGAGTATTTCAGGGAAGCCTTAAATTCCATAGAGATCATTGAAAACTTTATTCAGAATTTTTAAGAGCATTTATTTTAGCAAAGAGATTATTTAGTGACATTCTCCCAAACTCACATCTACCTAAATTAAGAAAGCACCATAAGGTAATCACATTAGTAATCTAACTAGTAGCATTTTTTGTATCAATTCAACCACATTCACCACCCTCAGCTTCACATTGTTTAGTGCTTCATTCCTTCAAGTACACACACACACACACACACGCACACACGCACACACACACACACACACACACACACACACACACACACATGTAAATTTGTCATGATTGCCAGGTAACAAATTCCAAAAAGGGTATGCAATATTATTTATATTTTCCTTATGTCCTAGTCTAGGATACTGCACCAGAATGTTCTCCAGACTATCGAGGCTGTCTTTGTGTTTCATGGTATCTCTCATGTTCCTACTTACTTTTGCTGCATTAGCCTGTTTCTTGACACATGCAATTTTCCATACTGCATTTCAGGGCCAAAGTAGACTCTCAGTTATGTCATAATAATTTTGTGTTTAATTCAGGTCTTAGTTTCTTGAGCTGAACATCTTCTCTGTGTTTTGTTGTGTATATCTGTGCATTTTCTCAAAGCCCAAGGGAAGAATGAGACAGAAGTGCATGATTCTAGCACTCACTCAATATTAAGGTCTGTAAGTAAAGCATAGTTCCTTTAGCAATATGTCAGTGGAGCATAGCTCCTCTATAAATCTCAGCAAATCCCTCTGGGGTTCCTCTGATTGAGTTGCTAAGAAATTTGTTATACAGAAATATTGAGAATAACTTTGGCTTCTTCCACTGACCTCCCTCTTTTAGATGAGGTTCTTGAACCACTTTGAATGCTGAATACCAGCTTCCTATACTGGTATTGAATACAATTGAAACCTCTGCTCACTACTAACTCCTCTGTGGACATATAATTGATTTCCAGAAATTTGTTCTTGTTACTTTAATTAAGGATAACAAAAAAATATTGCCCACTTCTCATCATCTCAATTGAACCTGACTCTTAACAGAAGCTTCAGAAGTAAACTCTCCTACAAGTTTGTCTTCAGCATCTGTAACCCAGGTTTTTGTGCTCGTTAATTATTTTGAGTGTGTTCATGAATAATGTAAAATTACTGAGCAACAAAACTACAAGACATAGTCCCAAAATTTCAATTTTAGATATTTCAGAAAAAAAAAGAAACTATGACTTACAACCTTCTTTACTGGCAATTTCTTATCTGCAGAGTGACTGTATTAAAGAATACCTTTGAAAAGTTAGATATAATATATTGCTGTTTCCTGTTAACAGCATTGTCTTCAAACCTAGACAGAAGGGCAGCTGCTTTACACTCCACATATGTGGTCTGCGACTACATGCCTCAGCCACATTAAAAGGCTATGAAATAACATAAGGGCAGCAATAAAATAATTCTAATCAAATGCAAAACTTTAACAATTCAGATGAAATTCGTGGACTGTCTTAGTCTTATTAAATGAACATTTAATTATGATCAATATAAGAAGAATATAAAAAAGGCAATTATTTCTATCAATTTCACATCTCAGAAGAAACAAATGCAACTCTGATCTATTCAAAAGATTAAAAAATATATTTAGAAAATTAGCAAATTCTATGAAAACTCATGAAAATATTCATCACATCTTTTTGGCATTGTAAGAATGTTTCTATCAAAACATCTTCTGATTCAGTTTAATTATATAGAATTACTTTGGGTTGCATGGCAGAAATTTCAGTATTTTATTTTGAATAATTTTTAAAATGTATAAAAAAGAAAATATAGTAACTAGATTTTAAATACTAACAGAATGAATGTGATGTGGTGCTGAGAAGAATGTATATATTGTTGATTTGGGTTCAAACTATGCTACAAGGCTAAAGTAACGAAAACAGCATGGTACTGGTAGCAAAACATATAGACCAATGGAACAGAACAGAAGCCTCAGAAATAGTGCCACATGTCTACAACCATCTGATCTTTGATAAACCTGACAAAAACAAGCAATGGGGAAAGGATTCCCTATTTAATAAATGGTGTTGGGGAAACTGACTAGCATATGCAGAAAACTGAAACTGGACCCCTTCCTTACACATTATACAAAAATTAACTCAAGATAAATTAAAGACTTAAAGGTAAGCACTTAAACCATAAAATCAAAGGATTATAAATCATTCTATTATAAAGATACATGCACATGTTTATTTTTTGTGGCACTGTTCACAGTAACAAAGACTTGGAACTAACACAAATGCCCATCAGTGATAGATTGGATAAAGAAAATGTGGCACATATACACCATGGAATACTATGCAGCCATAAAAAGATGAGTTCATGTCCTTTGCAGGGACATGGATAAAGCTGGAAACCATCATTCTCAGCAAACTAACACAAGAACAGAAAACCAATATTGCATGTTCTCATTCATAAGTGGGAGCTGAGCAATGAGAACACACGGACACAGAGAGGGAAACATCACACACCTGGGTCTGTCAGAGGGTGGGGAGCTAGGAAAGGGATAGCATTAGGAGAAATACCTAACGTAGATAACAGGTTGATGGCAAACCACCATGGCACATGTATACCTGTATCACAAACCTGCACATTCTGCACACATACCCCAGAACTTAAAGTATAATAATAATAATAATGTAATAATAAATACTAACTGAAAATGCAATGTATTTTGCTTCTACTATTAGGCTTTATATTTAGTTTTTCCAGTTCACTTATCTATGGTTAGAAACATTAGATACTCTATTAAAAGACCACGAATCCAATTGGAAACAAAACAATTCATATTTAATTATAGAACTGAAGAACAAAGCTAACTAAACAAAAAAAATTAACAATATTCAACCAAGACAAACACATTAGAAAATGGAACATTAGTATATTCTTAAAAGAATGATATCTTGTATCTACATGTAATCCCACATAATGTTGTACATCTTTTGATCTCTACTAGCATAGTGTATACTAGAAAAAATAAAAGAAACATTTCTGAATTTATTATGTATGGCCTTAAAATTTGATCTATACTGAACCAATTCATATGAAGGTTAAAAATAATTTAATGACAGAAATAATTCCTATGTGAGATGGAAAATTTAAACTAATATTATTAATCAAATGCTTAAGAAATTTAGAGAATATGTAATATTTAAAATAAACAATTAGAAAAGATGTGACTTCTGGAATGGTAGCATGGTAAGTTTCATAAACCTTCTCCCCAGAAAATGATCATATTGAAGAAATTATTTTAAAGAAGTCTTTGGAAATTGTTTCATAGCAAATAAAAAAACATTTTTTTTTCAAGAAAATCTTCTAAATTGTGATACCAAGAGCCAGTCTGTGGCCCTTTGCCATTACTTGCTTTTTCCTTCTCTCTCCCTATCTGAACATTTCTTTTATTTTTCTTTTTTTTTTCAGACTCTCCAATCTGAATGAATAGAGTCAAGAAAATGAGCCTTTCTCTCTCCTGATCTCCCAGTTAAAGGATATGCTATCTGACCAGAAGAGGTAGGTTGCCAGCTTTTCTCATACCTCTCAGCATTAAGTTGCTGATGCTAAATTCCTAGCATTTGAAGCTAAAAGTATGAGTTTTTCTTCGTCCACTGATCCCTGACTAGTAGGGTGGAGGCTCACTCCTACTCATGGCAAGCCAAAAAAATTGAGTAAATAATAATTTCTTCTCCACCTCCCTCATACAGTGGAAGATACATATTGGGGAGGCAACCTGAGAAGATGAGCAGTTACCTCCCCTACCAATATTATATCCCCATCCCAACATGTAGATCCTTGTCGATGCCTGTAGGCACTAGTTCTGAAGATTTTTTCCTAATTTGCTCTGCCCTCCTGGTCCTCGAAGACAACCTACCCAGGGGCACTAAGCAGGACTTACACTAAAGAGGAGCTGGTGTATCTCTGACACTCTGGAAAAATTAACCACTCTCCTTGCTCTCACTTTAGAGCAGAAGTTCAAATGTTTTGTCATGGTAAAGAGCTCTCTATAAAGCAACTCCAAAGCTCTTTATAAAGAAACTAACTTAATTGGTAACTGACTGTTGGGAAGTTCAAGCCAAAAATTGTTCAGAAACAAAGGCAATTTTGGTGATAAGCAACTATGAGCAACACTCTAAAATACAGACAAAAAACTTTACCAGAGAGAATCAGATGAAGAGGCAACTAACAATATTCCTCCTGTGTTTAGAACAAACCACGAAGACTTGCCTTAAAAACTAGCTCTGCAATGAGTCTTGGTTTAATTGGATCAGACTGTGGTAGCAATTTATACTTTAGGGTATCATGAAAATCAACAGACCAATCAGCCTGTCATTAGCAGAGACTAAAATCTGGGTGTGATATATGCAGAGGCAGACAGCTGAACAGAGAAAGAAGGGAGATAGTCCACTAGAATTCTGCTAAGACCACCCCTATTCTGAGGTGATTGTCCTCTGCCTGAGGCTATGCCCTCTGAGAACATCTATGGCTTCATGTTGAGTGAGAAACAGACTTTACTAAAAAATAGTACAGCCAAGTCAATAAACAACAAAGAAACAAAGTTGAAATTTATAAATATCTCTGTGTCTTCAAAGAAGTGGATATACTACGTGTAGAACTGAAAAAGATAACTATTTTCAAATTTACACAGTTATTTTAAAGCTTCTCGAAGTAAAGTTGAAAATATTCATGCTTACATGACTGATAAAGAAAAAAAATACAAGCCAGAATTTTGGCTGAATATCTACGAGCATTCTATATATCTATATCTATATCTATATCATCTATCTATCTAATGTGTGTATATATATATACACACACACATATATGTATGTGTATATATATGTGTGTGTGTGTGTGTGCATATATGATAAATTGGTTGAATTTGCCTCTAGAAAAAGTCCTCAACAATATTGAAGTAATGATATATCTTGGACCAATTCTAAGACTGTATGTGATATTTTCTGGATTTGCCAAAATATTTGAGAACCATACTGAGGCATAATATGGGAATGCAGACTAAATGTTGTTAAAGTAATTGTTTTAATGTATAGAAAAATATAAGATCACTAGAAGTAGTAAGCAAAATAACAGAAAATCCTTCCAGAATCATTCAAGAAAAACCATTAAATTTGTGCTATTCACAATTATTTGGAATAAATTATTGCTTACTATAATTGCTATATTAGAAATAGCTTATAAAAAATCAAACAGATCTAGAGTATGCTATTTTATTTTTACTATGATAGAATTTATTTGTTAATCAGAATAACTGCCTGTGAAATATTCAATATATGTTGCAAAATAAGGAAAACGAAATAAAAATTAAAAATTTCACATGAATATGAAAGAAAATAGTCACATACAGATAATACTGAAATTAATATCTGCAGAATTTATATTCTGGCCATTATAAATTAAGGTGTGTCCCTGAAGCAAATACATGAACAATAGAAACAGAATAAAAACTATTCTGTCTCAAAAATCTCATGTTCTTTTTTTCTTTTTGTGTGTGCATGTATAATTAACAGTGGGTTTTCTGAAGAGGTCTTATTGCTAACCTCTTGGAATATTGTTGTTACTTGGTTAGAAAATACAGTATTAAACATCTGATTTATATGGAAGCATAAATTTACATGCTAGGTCACATTTACTCTTCTTCAAAATTAGGAATTATCAAAAATGTTTTAAAAGTCTTTAAACCATTCAAAAACAAGTTGAACATCTTTCTGTTTCATGTATAGAACAGAAAACTCAGATTAAGAAGGGGTTAAAGTTGATGAGATGAAGTTCTCTGAGGAGGAAAGCAGAAGAGGTATTCAGGAATTGAAACTTTAAAGGAAAACAAAATCAAATCACCTTATAAATTGTAGAATGACCAGAACCTAATCTATGAAAATGGATAGGGTTGTGACCTGTATTGAGTTATTGCTCAGGAGGACTAGATTAATCAGAAATAGCCAAGCAACCAGGACCTAGGCTGAGGCATCAATGTACAGGAACTGCCAATACATGACTTGATTCTGAATACTATAGTCATATGAGTCAGGGAAAAGTAGTCAGAATCTATCAATCAGACCAAAAGAAATGAAACAAAAGAGATTACAAAGGCAGAATAAAAAGAACAAAAAATTTTTCCCTAAATTCCTTCTTCTACTAAGAAAAATGTCAAACTACAAAAAGCATTAACTAATTAAGAAAGCTAATTCACTCAACATAAGATTTTGCCATCTTCAATCTTTATATAATCAAGAAAATATTTTTAAAAACTATAAGAAGCACATACAGCAGTATTATAAAAATAAAGGGAAGAAAAATATCCATAAAATTAATAAATTACTACCAAGAAAAATGAATACAATAATAAAGAATAGTTGAAGATTAAAATAACTAATTATAAATAATAGAAATTTAAAATTTTATTAAAATAGAAAAAAAGAGACAAGATAAATTCTAGACTTTCTAAAAATAAAGAATAATTATTTCAAAATAATCTCAGAATTCACCCATAAATCAGTATACCACCATATGGAGGTTGATATTATAAAAAAGATGCTAAAACATTCCATTTAAGATAAAAATATTAAAGCATATCTTTACAGAAACAAAACAAATATATTAGAAAGCATGAGGGAGATTCTATCTTTAAAAACATGACAGAGAATTTTCCTGAAATAAAGAACAAATAATTTTTATATAGTTTTATTTAAAGTGCCAGATTGGAAAAGTAAAACTATCCACATAAGTTTATATAAATATATAGTAAAACCACATGATATCAAATACATAAAAGAAAAAAATTAAACCAATTGATCAAAGAATGGCAAATTATTCACAATGGAATGTTAATTATCTTGACAGCAACAATATCTCATTAGCAATAGTAATTGACTAAAAGATTATGATATACTAAAACATGTATTTGGTCTCTGCCCTAAGTTTCTAACACAGAGCTTCTGAAACACTTGTAATTTTCTAAATAATAAAGTGATAGAAGCATCTTTTGTTATAATATGAAGTCTCAATCCTTGTTTCCTGATATAAGAACTTCTAAGAACCTTGAAATCTTCAGAGTAATGAGTACCTTTGGTATGCTAATGAGATGACTGGCAGTTAGAGTCCCTAGACAGCTTTACAATTGGAAAGAACAAGGCATGATTAGAGAATTGGCGCTGCCTGCCCCACCCTTTAACATTTGGGGAGAAGACAGGGGCTGGAGATTGAGTCATTATCAATTATTTTTCTTACAATAGCAAGGTGGGTATGCCAAGCAGGATGCGGTTACAATGGTTACAAGTGTTAAGAACAGTACCCTTCAACGCTTCTAAGTAAGCATTATTGAATGCTTATATAATGGAACATATGTAAAAACACTAACAAAGGGGTTAGGGGAGCTTCCATGCCAAGGGGGTGGCTCCACCCAACTCCACTAGGACAGAAGTGTCCTGAATTCAGGACCCTTCAGGGTCTTACCTTATGTACCTCCTGATATTGCTGTTCATCCATCCGTATCTTTTATAATAAACCAGTAATAATAAGTAAAGTGTTTCTCTGATTTCTGTTAGCTGCTTTATGAAATTATTGAACCTAAGAATGGGTTCATGGGAACCCCCAATTCATACACAAATTAGAAGTGTATGTAGCCTAAGATATCACTATTTGCAATTGGCCTCAGTCTTACAGGATTAAGCCCCTTTGTGAGGTCCATCCTGTTATAATTCCAGGTAGCTTGTGTCAGAATTGAATTACATTGTAAGACACTCAGCATTGCTTGGTGCAGAATATCTACCCACTTGGTGTAACTGACAATCCATCATTTTTAAAACTGAGAACAGAATAACACATTTAAACAGCTTCACAAACTAAATCAGTTTCTACACAGATATCTTTCCTGAAATTGTAATAACCTACCCTGAGCTAGCATCACTGACTCCATCTTAGCTGTAAACTCCAGCCTAGCTTCCCCTTTCCTACCGCAGCCCCTCTGAGTGCATAACTGGGTCATATTGCACTTAGAAGTGTTGAAGCGTACTGTTCTTAACACTTGTAACCATTGTAACCGCATCCTGCTTGGCATACCCACCTTGCTATTGTAAGAAAAATTTTTCACTTTGGTCATTGTATAGCAGGAGCTTGATCACCCCCTTCTTGGTAATTGTATGAAAAACTCCTGTGCCCACAGCCCCTTCCTCTAACCTGCTTTTCTGCTTCTGTAAAATTCCGCTTCAGCTAGGTACCCTGTCCCCTACCTAAATCAAGGTATAAGAGATAATTAAGCCCCTTCCTCGGGGCCCAGAGAACTTTGAGCATTAGCCGTCTCTCAGTCGCTGGCTGTAAAAGGACTCTTAATTTGGAACTCAGTGTGTGGCGCATTCCCTCTAACTTGCTTGGTTACTACAAAATAAATAATAAAACACGTATTTCAGTCAGTAAAAATGTAAAGAAATGAGGTGGGAAATGCAAATATTAATAAAGACCCCAGATGATAAAATATCTTGATAAAATAAATCTTCTTTTAGCTCTTTTGGTTATAAAACAGAAATAATTAAATCACGGTTGTTTTTTGGGAAACCTATAAATAAAATGTTAGCCACTGTGTCAGGTAAATAGAAAGAGATATAATTAAATGTAATTAAATTTCTGGTCCTATTTTGTTAGATGATGCAGATACTGAGAAATTTTAGACTTAGTTAAAACAAAGAAAGAAAAAAATTACACTAACCAAAATGAAGCTAGTTTCATAAATTTAATTTCACAAAGATAAACATTAAAGTAAAAATATTAGGACAAAAAGAGAAATTACACAAATAAAATACTCCATTAAGATAACATAAAATTTATAAACATGTGAATCAAGCAATAAAAATTAATAATTTCACAATCATGAGATATTTTAAAGTATTCTTTTCAAAAATTGTCATATTAAGACAGAAAAAATATACTGAGTATAGATGAATTAAACACTATAATGAAAGACTAAGTTGTCACTAGAGGGACATTGCAGGTGTCCAATTCAGTCATTGTAAGGGAAAACAAAACAAACCATTGAAAAGAAATATGCAAAATGGTCAAATAGAGATAAAACACAATGAAAATAACAAGAAAAAGATATATAAATACAATGAATAGAACAGACAAAAATTAGTGATGAATATGAATAGAAATGGTTATCTAAGCTAAAATTAGTACCCTGAAAAGATTAATAGCCAAACGAGACTGGTGATGATGAAAAAAAGACACATGCACACGTCTGTTCTTGTGGTGCTGTTTACAATAGCAAAGACCTGGAATCAACCGAAATGCCCATCAATGATAGACTGGACAAAGAAAATGTGGCACATATACACCATGGAATACTATGCAGCCATAAAAAACGAGTTCATGTCCTTTGTAGAGACATGGATGAATTTAGAAACCATCATTCTCAGCAAACTGTCACAAGAACAGAAAACCAAACACCTCATGTTTTCACTCATAGGCGGGTGATGAACAATGAGAACAGTTGGGCACAAGGAAGGGAACAACACTCACTGGGCTAGGTGGGGAGGTGGAGGGCAGGGGAGGGGAGGGACAGCAGGGGGCTGGTGGATGGTGAGGGATAACACCAGGAGAAATGCCTGATGTAGGCGATGTCAGGTGGTGGTGGGGGGCCTGTGGCATGTATGTACTTACGGAACAATCCTGCAGGACGCAGGATGTGCACATGCACCCCAGAGCCCAAAATACAATAAAAAAAAATAATAATAAAATAAATAAATAAAAATAGGCACGATAAACTTAAAAGGAAAAGGCCAAAGAAATAATTTTACGTAAAGTAATCAATTGTAAATTTCACTCAAATAGAAGTAGAAAACTTAATAAGTTCACAAACCATGAAATTCATCATGTTAAAGTGTACAGTTCAGTGGGTTTTAGTATATTCACAAATTGTGGAACCACAATTATAAATTCCAAAATATTTTCATCAATCCAGAAGAAACCCATTATCCATTCACAGTTACTTATGATTCCCATGTCCCACAGCCTCTGGCATCCATTGATCTATTGTTTCTTTTGACAGATTTGTCTATTCTGGACATTTTATATAAATAGATCATAAACTAAGAGGTCCCTTGTGTCTGGTTTATTTCGCTAAGCATAATTTTTTCAAAGTTCATTCATGTTGTGGCATGTATCAGTGCTTCATTTCTTACTATTGCTAAGTAATAATTCGTTGTATGCATGTAGTAATTTAAAAATCCAGCCTGCCATAGGTGGCACGATCTGTAGTCTCAGCTACATGGGAAACTGGAGCAGGAGGATCACTTAAGCCCAGAAGCTCTGGGCTGTAGCGCACTATGCCGATTGGGTGTCTGAACTAAGTTTGGCGTCAATATGGTGACCTCTCAATAAGCAGGGGACCACCAGATTGCCTAAGGAAGAATGAACAAGCCCAGGACATAAATGGAGTAGGTCAAAACTCCCATGCTGATCAGTCTGGCATCACGTCTGTGAACAGCCATTGCATTCCAGCCTGAGCAATATAGCCATATTCTGTCTCTAAAAAAATAAAAATAAGTCCATTCCTTTGTTAATGGACACTTTGTTTTTATCTATTGGCTGTTGTGGACAATTTGGTAATGGTCATCATTGTTCAATGAATTGAGTCCCTGTATTCAATTTTAAGGTAAATATCTAGAAGTTGATCATATGGTAATTTTATGGTTATCATTTTGAGGAGCCACCAAATTGTTCTACAGCAGCTGTGCCATTTAACATTCCCACCTGCAATGTATGAGGCTTCCAATTTCTCCATTACCTTGACAACACTTCTTAAGTTCTATTTTTTGATATCCCAGTAGGTATGAAGTGATATATCATTGTGGTTTTAATTCGCATTTTCCTAATGCCTAATAATGTCAAATATTTTTAATGGGATTTTTTGACATTAGTGTATCTTCTTTGGAGAAATGTCAGTTTTTTGCTGATTTTTTTATTGAGTTGCCTTTTTCTTGTTGAGTTTTATGAGCTCTTAATGTGTTCTGAATATTAAACCCTTAAAAGTCAAATAATTTGCAAATATGTTCTACCATTCTATAGTCTTTTGGCTTTCTTGATTGTGAATCCTGATATATTGGATGCTATTTTAGAGTATATATGGCTTTCCGGAGAAACTTCCCATAGCCATTCAAGGTATTTACATCTAGGTGGTACTGTAATTGTTCTTCAATAAATAGGCCATTCCGCTATTCTATCAAGACAGCTGTTTTAGGTTGACGGACAACATATAACACCAGTGAACTCCATGACCATTGTTTCACTTCATTTGCTGTGAAGTGAGTTACTTGGTCAAAGCTATGTTGTGTAGAGTACGATGACAGTGAATAAGATGTTCTATGCATTCATCTGTTGATTTTGTCCTATGCACTGTTTGTAGGGAAAGCAAATCCATACCCAGAGTCTTTTCCAGTAAGTACAACATACTTTTCCTTCCATAATAAAAATGATTCAGTGTAACCAGCCACCAGGTAGCTGGCTGATCACCCTGGAGAATGTTATGATTTTGGAGACTCATTGTGTAACTCAGCTTCTCACGTATTAAGCTCTCAGCAGTGGCTGTAACCAGGGTGAACTAAGTGAGTGTAAGACCATGTTGCATGTTGCTGATCTCATGTATAGTCTCCATCCTTGCCACCACTGCCATTTTGTTCTGGAGTAATTAGGAAATGACAGGAGTGGTTGAAAAAGAAGACTGGATTGTATCCACTGAAGGGGGTCATCATTTTCACTTTATTTTTAAAATCCTCCACTGCTGAGGTCACACTTTGGTGAGGATTCACATGAAAAGGGAGGACTTACTTCTGCCATTTTGCTGATTGTTATCTATATGTCTAATAACTTTTTGTTCATCTTTTCTGTATTACTGTTTTCTTTTGTGTTAAATTGAATTATTTGTAGTGACACATTTTGATTTCCTTTTCATTTCTTTTTGTGTATTTATTAATATATTTTTATGGCTACCACTTGGATTATAGTTAACATACTAAATTTATAACATCTAGTTCAAATTGATACAAACTTAACTTGAATAATATATTTTAAAAATCTGGTCCTTTACAGCTTCATCTCCTGGTCTCTATGTTGTCATTGTGATAGATTATATAATTATATATTGTATGCCCAATAATATAAATTTATAATTTCTATTCATTTATCTTTTAATTCCTATGGCAAATAAAAAGTAGAATTCTAAACAAAATAAAATATATTGGCTTTTATATTTGGCTGCATGTTTGTCATTACTGGAGATACTTGTTTATACAATTTTGAATTACTGCCTATTGTCTTTTTTATTTTGTCCTTAATGAATTCCTTTAGCATTTCTTGTAGGGCAGATCTAGTACTAATAAACACACTCAGCCTTTGGTTTTTGGAAATGTCTGAAGGTCTTCTTATTTTTGAAGGAGAGTTTGCCGATGTAAAATTCTTCTTTGATAGGTTTCTTTTAGCACTTTGTCATTCCACTACTTTTTAGCATTCATGATTTCCGAAGAAAAATTGGCTATTGATTATACTCTGCATCTCTTAAATGCATGATTAATTACATTTCTTTGCTGCTTTGGAGACTTCGCCTTTGACTTTTAACAGTTTGATTATAATTTGTTTTGGTGTGTGTCTTTTTTAAGGGTTTTAAACTTAAAATTAATTGAGCTTCTTGTATTTGTGGATGCATATCTTTAATCAATGTTAAAATATTTTCAACCATTATTCTTTGAAATATTATTTCTACCTTTTTGTTCGTCTTCTTTTACTGGCACTCAATAATGTATATGTTTGTCTGCTTGATGGTGTCCTACATGTCACTTAAGCTTTGTTCACTTTTCTTCATGTTTTCTTTATACTCTTCAAATTTAATAATCTCAACTGTAATATTTTCAGGTGTGCTTATTCTTTCTCCTTTTGCTAAAATCTGCTGCTGAGGTCTGTTAGTACATTTTTGTACCACTTGTAGTTTTACCATCAGAATTTTCATTTGGCCCTTGTAAATAATTGATTTTTATATCTATTGATATTCTCATTTTTTATTCATTGATTTTTCTTGTTTTATTTAATTATTTAGCTATGTTTTCCTTTAGCTTCTTTCCTTATTTAAAAATATTTTTTAAGTCTCTGTGAAATTTGATGTCAATATTTTATCAGGGATAAAAGGAGGATAAATATAATTTTTCCTATTATGATAAAATATATGCTTTCTCCATTAAAAATATACATAAACGTAAAATTAATACAAAGAATAATCAAATGGATTGCTATTGTTCTCAAGAAAAGATACCAGAAATTATATCAAAATAAATACATGTTTCAACTGATTCCCCACAGTCTGTTAAACAGCTGTCTAATAGTTTCTGTTTATTTATTGATATGTGTAAACAATAAGAACAAGAAGTCCAAGCATAATCAGTCTTCCTAATCTATCAACAGCAAATAAAGCCTTTGACTAGATGTATAAGAAGAATGCATGCTTACTGATCATTAATGATTTTTTGCACATTGCCTGTTTATTTATTTACTAATCTTTTTGATTTGGCATAATAGAACCCAAATTCCTTCATGATACTTAAATTTTTATAATTTATTTTAGCAAAGTGAAACTTACTGAAAATAAATATATTTGATATTTCTCTGGAGGAGGAATAGAAGATCTTCAGAAAGCCAGGAGTGCTTTTCAAGAAAGAGGGTTTACTACTTTCAAGAATAAATGTTAAAAATACAGTTTTGTGCATGGCTTAGAGAAAGATCCACATAGTTTGGTTTATCTATTTCTCTGCCAGTGTTATTGCTATTTTATATTTTTCTAGGCATGAAAGTCCAAACAAGAAAGTCTTTATTCTTAACCTTGCTTTCTCTGTATTGCATATTTTATGACTCTAATGTCAAATTAAACTAGCTGATGATTACATTGCTAATGGTAGATAACTATGATGTTGGTCCTGATTATAGCATCTCATTTTACTGATACACAAAATTTGTTTTCTAGGTGACTTATTTGTGCTATATTCCTGTGAGGTATGCTTCTTTGTGCTAGAATAATCTGAAGGTGTGACCAATGGTTCTGGTAACATGATCCTTTATTATAAGTTAATTAATTCCTAGGATTTTATTGTAGTCAGTTGCTTCCAGATGAACATTTTGAGTTCTTCCATTGCTCCACTGACTTAACTCAGGTTCTGCAATACTATCCCCCGTTTTCTTGCTGGGTGTTTCTCACCTCAGTTTCTTATTTAAAATATGGCATTGGAACCCTTTTGTTAATATCCACCTATCAAAAAAAAATCATGAATGGCATGCTCTGAACCTTGTACTCTATTATCTTTCTCTTTATTCAGTATGGTGGGGTGTGTGTGTGTGTGTGTGTGTGTGTGTGTGTGTGTGTGTTAATATCAATTATTACTAAAAAAAGTGTCATTTTACTAAATGTCAAATAAATTCTTAATAAAAATATATGTGACAGCTTCTAATTTGCAAAACTGAAAATTAGAATTATTCAACTGTCACTATGTAATTATTACCTCTGAGAATTGAAAAGAAGCAAAACTTTAACAAATTTATGCTCTAATTAACATTAAATATTTTGCTCTGATGGTGTAACATGAATCCTCTCATAACAGACTTTGTTTACAGCACTGGCAGATGTTTGCATTTACTTAGATGCAATTTATAACAGCATGTTATGGTGAAGTCCAAAGTTCATTTCTCTGTTATTTTATAATAAACTATAAGGTAATTTTGCATATATATTTTTTAAAACTAAATCTTCTTAAATCTGGTGGCCTATTATATTTTTTCTGTTACATTTAGATACAAAGTAATATTCTTTGACAGTAGAAGGTGTTGTATTCAAATGTTCATTTAAATGCAAGAATCTCCTGTCTATATACCCTTTCTTAGAAAGGAAATTCAGTGTTGTAAAGGGTGGTCCATCCAAACCATACGCAAGATCAAATGGTCAAGATCTTTCATTATGTTTTTATTTTCTTTCACACTGAAATATTTCAATTACTCCAATCTGTCCCTATACATCACCCTTTCTGCATCTTTACACCTTGGTAGCTGTATATTTTATTTTATTTTATTTTATTTTATTTTATTTTAAAGTTCTGGGGTAAATGTGCAGAAGTGTAGGATGTGCAGGTTTGTTATGCAGGTAAACATGTACCATGGTGGTTTGCTTCACCTATGGATCCATCATCTAAGTAAGCCCAGCATGCATTAGCTATTTTTCCTGATGCTCTCCCTCCCACTCCCCATCTCCCCAACAACAGACCCCAGTGTCTGTTGTTCCCCTCACTGTGCCCATGTGTTCTCATCATATAGCTCCCATTCCTAAGTGAGAATGTGTGGTGTTTGGTTTTCTGTTCTTACATTAGTTTGCCAAGAAAACTGGCTTTCAGCTCCATACATGTCCCTTTAAAGGACATGCTCTTATTCCATTTTATGGATGCATAGTGTTCCATGGTGTATATGTACCACATTTTCTTTATCCAGTCTATCACTGATGGGCATTTGCATTGATTTCATATATTTGCTATTGTGAACAGGCCACAATAAACATGTGTGTGCATGTGTCTTTATAATAGAATAATTTATATTCTGTTGAGTATAGATCCAGGAATGGGATTGCTAGGCCAAATGGTATTTCGGGTTGTAGATCTTTGAGGAATCATCACAGCACCTTCAACAATGGTTGAACTAATTTTCATTCCCACCAACAGTGTAAAAGTGTTCCTTTTCCTTTGAAGGCTCACCACATCTGTTGTTTCTTGCCTTTTTGATAATTGCCATTCTGATTGGCATGAGATAATATTTTACTGTGGTTTTGATTTCCATTTCTCTAATAATCAGTGATGTTGAGCTTTTATATATATGTTTGTTGGCTGCATGAATGTCTTCTTTTGAGGAGTGTCTGTTCATGTCCTTTGCCCACTTTCTAATGGTGTTGTTTGTTTCTTTCTTGTAAATTTGTTTAAGTTCTTTGTAGGCTCTGGATATAGACCTTAGTCAGATGAATAGGTTGTAAAATTTTCTTCCAGTCTGTAGGTTGTCAGTTTTCTCTGATGATAGTTTCTTTTGCTCTGCAGAAGCTCTTCAGTTTAATTAGATCCCAATTGTCAATATTTGCTTTTGTTGCAATTGCTTTTGACATTTTTGTCATGAAATCTTTGCCCATACTTATGTCCTAAATGGTATTGCCTAGATTTTCTTCTAGAGTTTTTATAGTTTTTTGTTTTACATTTAAGTTTTTAATCCATCTTGAGTTGATTTTTTGTATAAGGTGTAAGTAAGGGGTCTAGGTTCAATTTTCTGTGTATATCTAACCTGTTCTCCCAACACCATTTATTGAATAGGAAATCCTTTCCCCATTGCTTGTTTTGTTAGGTTTGTCAAAGGCAAGATGGTTGTACATATGCAGTCTTATTTCTGAATTCTCTATTCTGTTCCATTGGTCTATGTTCCTGCTTTTGTGCCAGTACTATGCTGTTTTCGTTACTGTATCCTTACTGTATAGTTTGAAGTCATGTACCATGATGCCTCCAGCTTTGCTCTTTTTGCTTAGAATTGTTCTGGCTATACAAGCTCGTTTTTTGTTTCCATATGTATTTAAAATAGTTTTTTCAAATTCTTTGAAGAATGTCAATTGTAGTTTGATGGAAATAGCATTAAATCCATAAATTTATTTGTGCAGTATGGCCATTTTCATAATATTGATTCTTCCTATCCATGAACATGGAATGTTTTTCCATTTGTTTGTATTCTCTCTGATTTCCTTGAGCAGTGGTTTGTATATCTCCTTGAAGAGTTTCTTCAGTTCCCTTATTGGCTGTTTTTCTAGGTATTTTATTCCCTTTGTAGCAATTGGAAAGGGTATTCATATGTGATTTAGCTGTCTGCTTGTCTGTTGTTGGTGTATAGGAATGCTTGTGATTTTTGCACACTGATTTTGTATCTTGAGGCTTTGCTGAATTTGCTTATCAGCTTAAGAAGCTTTTGGTATGAGACAATGGGGTTTTCTAGATATGAGATTACGTCATCTGCAAACAGAGACAGTTTGACATCTTCTCTTTCCATTTTAATACTATTTATTTCTCTTGCCTGATTGCCCTGACCAGAACTTCCAATAGTATGTTGAATAGGAATAGTGAGAGAGGGCATCCCATCCTTGTCCTGTGCTGATTTTCAAGGGGAATTAATGCTTTCATCTTTTGCCCATTCAGTATATCATTATTATTTTGAGACATGTTCCTTCAATTCTAGGTTATTGATATTTTTAACATGAGTGGATGTTAACTTTTATTGAAGGCATTTTCTGCATTTATTGAGATAATCATGTGGCTTTTGTCTTTAGTTCTGCTTATGTGATGAATTACTTTTATTCATTTGCATATATTGAATCAGCCTAGCATCCTGGGGATGAAGCCAAATTGATTGTGGTAGATAAGCTTTTTGATGTGCCGCTGGATTTGGTTTGCCAGTATTTTGTTGAGGACTTTTGCATTGATGTTTATTAGGGATATAGGCCTGAAGTTTTCTTGTTTTGTTGTAGCTTTGCCAGATTATTTTTTATCAGAATGATCCTGGCCTCATCAATTGAATTAGGGAGGAATCTCTCCTTTTTGATTGTTCAGAACAGTTTCAGAAGAAATGAAACCAGCTCCTCTTTGAACCTCTGGTAGAATTTAGCTGTAAATCCAACTGGCTCTGATAGGCTATTTATTACTGCTTCAATTTTAGAACTCATTATTTGTCTATTCAAGAATTTGTCTTCTTCCTGTTTCAGTCTTGAGAGGGTTTATTGTCCAGGAATTTACCCCATTCTTCTAAGTTTTATAGTTTATTTTTATCAAGATATTTGTAGTATTCTCTGGTGGTTTTTTTTATTTTGATAGGTCAGTGGTAATTTCCCCATTATCGTTTTTATCATGTTTATTTGTCTCTTCTCTCTTTTCTTCTTTATTAAGTGGTCTGTTTTATTAATTTTTTCAAAAAACCAGCTCTATCATGTCTGTGTCTCCTTCAGTTTCACTCTGATCTTGGTTATTTCTTGTCTTCTACTGGCTTTGAGGTTTGTTTGTTCTTCGTTTTCTAACTATTTTATCTGTGTTGTTAGGGTGTATATTTGAGATCTCTCTACCTATTTGATGTGGGCATTTAGTACTGTAAATTTTTCTCTCAACAATGTTTTAGCTGTGTCCCAGGGATTCTTCTATGTTGTCTCTTCATTCTCATTAGTTTCAAAGAACTTCTTGATTTCTGCCTAAATTTCATTATTCACCCTGGACTCTTAGGAGCAGGTTGTTCAATATCCATGTGAGTTTGAGTGAGTTTATTTATCTTGAGCTCTAATTTTATTGCTCTGTGGCTTGAGAGACTATTCACTATTATTTCAGTTCTTTTGCATTTGCTGAGGAGTGTTTACTTCCAGTTATGTGATCAATTTTAGATTAACTGCCATGTGGTGCCAAGAAGAACACATATTCTGTTGGTTTTTGGTGAAGAGTTCTGTAGATGTCTATCATATCTACTTGATCCAGAACTGAGTTAAAGTCTTTAATATCTTTGTTAATTTTCTGTCTCAATTATCTGTCTAATATTGACAGTAGAATGTTAAAGTCTCCCACTATTATTATGTGGGAGTCTAAGTCTCTTTGTGAGTCTCTAAGAACGTGTTTTATGAATCTGGGTGCTCTTGTATTGTGTGTATATACATATACATGTATATGTGTCTGTGTGTGTGTGTGTATATATATTATATATATATATGTTAGCTCTTCTTGCTGAATCAAATCCTTTATCATTATGCAATACTCTTCTTTGTCTTTTTTGATCTTTGTTGGTTTAAAATCTGTTTTGTCAGAAACTAGGATTGTTAACCCTGCTTTTTTCTGCTTTCCATTTGCTTGGTGAATTTTCTTCCATCTCTTTATTTTGAGCCTATGTGTATCTTTGCATGTGAGATGAATCTCCTGCATACAGCATACTGATGGGTCTTGACTCTATTCAGCTTGCCATTCTGTGTCTTTTGATTGTGATATTTACCTCATTTATATTTAAGATTAATATTGTTACATGTGAATTTGATCCTGTCATCATGATGCTGGTTTGTTATTTTGCACACTTGTTAATTAGTTGATTCATAGCATCATTGGTCTGTGTATTTCAGTTGCTTTTGTAAAGGCTGGTAACAGTTTTTCCTTTCCACATTCAGTGCCTCTTTCAGGAGCTCTTGGAAGTGATGAATTCCCTCAGCATTTGCTTTCCCAAAAAGGATTTTATTTCTCCTTTTTTTATGAAGCTTACTTGGTTGTATAGGAAATTCTAGGTTGAAAATTCTTTTCTTTAAGAACGTTGGATATTGGCCCCCAATCTCTTCTGGCTTGTAGGGTTTCCACTGAGAGTTCCACTGTTAGTTTGATGGACTTCACTTTGTAGGTGCCCTGGCCTTTCTCTCTGGCTGCCCTTAACATTTTTTCCTTCATTTTGACCTTGGAAAATCTGATGATTATGTGTCTTGGGGTTGTTCTTCTCATAGAATATCTTACTGAGGTTCTCTAAATTCCCTGAATCAGAATGCTAACCTGTCTTACTAGGTTGGGGAAGTTCTGGATGACATCCTAAAGTATGTTTTCCAATCTAGTTCCATTATTGGTCTCTTTCAGGTACTGCAATCAGTCATGGGTTTTGTCTTTTACACAATCCCAACATTCTTGGATGTTTTGTTTGTTCCTTTTCATTCTTATTTTTCTAATCTTATCTACCTGTCTTATTTCAGCAAGATAATCTTCAAGCTCTCAGATTCTCTCCTCTGCTTGGTCTGTTTGGCTATTGATAGTTGTTGCATTGTGAAGTTCTTGTGTTGTGTTTTCAGCACCATCAGGTCATTTAAATTCCTCTCTAAACTGGTTATTCTGGTTAGCAGATTGTGTAATGTTTTATCATGGTTCTAAGCTTCACTTGCATTGGGTTACAATATAATTCTTTAGCTCAGCAAAGTTTGTTATTACCCACTTTTTGAAGCCTATTTCTGTCAACTGATCCATCTCAGCCTCCATCTAGGTCTGTGTCCTTGCTGGAGAGGTGTTGTGATCATTTGAAAGAGAAGAAGCACTCTGGGTTTTGGAATTTTCAGGAGTTTTGTGTTGATTATATTCTCATCTTTGTGGGTTTATTTTCCTCTGATTTTTGAGGCTGCTCTGCTTATCTTTGGATGGGGTTTTGGTAGGGTCATTTTTGTTGATGTTGTTGCTTTCTGTTTGCTTCATTTTCTTTTAAAAGTCAGGCCCCTCTTCTGCAGGGCTGCTGTGGTTTGCTGGGATTCCACTTCAGGCCCTATTCACATTGGTCCCTCCCATACTTGGAGGTATCATCAGTGGAGGCTGCAGAACAGCAAAGATGGTTACCTGCTCCTTCCTCTGGGAGCTCTGTCCCAGAGGGCCATTTACCTGATGCCAGCCAGAACTCACTTGTATGAGGTGTCTGGCAATCCCTGTTAGGAAATCTCACCCAGTCAGGAGGCAGGGATCAGGGACCCACTTAAAGACACAGTCTGGCTGCTCCTTGGCAGAGCAGGTGTGTTGCACGGAAGGGATTCCCACTCATCTAGACTACCTAGATTCCTCAGACTCAGGAGGTAGGAAATACTAAGTCCATGGAACCAGAGACTGTGGTTACCCCTCTCCCCAGGGTCTCCATCCCAAGGGATCAAAATTCTAACCATAAACTCCTGGCTGGTGGTGTTGCTGAAATTCTCATAGGGAGATCCTGACCAGCAAAGAGGGATTGATCTGAGTTCCACCTAAGGAAGCAGTCTGGCCAGAATCTGTTACAGCCACTGTGCTGTGCTGTGGGGAGTTCCTCCTGGTACAAACTGCCCAGTCTCTCTGACACAAGCAGGAGAAAATGGCTGACTGGAGCAGCAATGATGGCAGCTGCCTCTCCCTGAGGGAAATCGGTCATCTTAGACCATCTCCAGCATGCTGCTACTGGCTACAACAAGAGTGACTGTCAAGAGTCTGCACAGTTCTGTGCAAGGGACCAAAGGCCCTCGTGGCATGACCTTATGAGGAAATCTCCTGATCCACAGGTTGTACAGATCCTTGGAAAATGTGTGATTTCCCTGGAGGGGTAGCATAATCACTTACTGCCTCCCTTGGCTTGGGATGAGAGTTCCCTTTACCCCTTGTGGCTACAGCATGGGCTGTCTCTCCACCTTGCTTTTCCTTGCCCTCTGTGGGTCACACCAACTGCCTAGCCAGTTTCAGTGAGAGAATCTGGATACCTCAGCTGAAGATTCAGGGTTCACTTACCCTATTTGTTCTTCTCAGTGGGAACTGCAGACCGGAGCTGCTTCTCATCAGCCATCTTGGCCCTTCCCAGCCAATAGTTCTTATTTTAATAAGCCCGATTTGCAAACACACCTCTTAAAATTTACTATGATTTTGACAATACAAGTGAAACAAGAAAACAAAAATGCTACTTAATTTTGTAAGTAAAAGTAATAATGAAAAAGTTAATCCTGGCAATGTTCTTTTTTATATAATAAAATGAACATTTAATTTCTGAATAGTTTCAAATTTAGAGAGAAATCTTGATGTGCACAGAGAATTCCTGTGACCAACACCTAAACCCCACTTTTATAAATATTTTCCATTTGTATGGCACATCTGTCACAATTAATGGATCAAGATTGTTAAATTATTAACTAAAGTCCAGATCTTGATTTTTTTGGTACAACAGGTAGAATAATTGTCCTTATATTACTCTTAATAGATTTCCAAAAAGGCCGCAAATTAGGTGGACTGGGTGGCTTAAACAACAGGTGATTATTTTCCCACAGTTCTGGAATTTAGAAGTCCATGATGGCAGTGTCTGCAGATTCAGTATTTGGTGAGGGCTCTCTTCTGGGTTTAAAGATAGCCACCTCCTCACTGCATCCTAACATGGCCTTTCCTAGGTGCATGCATACAGGGAAAGAGAGAGCAAAAGTGAGAACTTTGATATCTCTTCTTATATGACACTAATCTTATCAGATCAGGCTCCATTCTTAATGCCTCATGTCACTTTAAGTACTTCCTCAGAAGCCCTGTGTTCCAACCATACAGGGCAGGATTTCAACATCTGAAAATCGAGGGAACAAATATGCAGTTCCAAATTCTCTGGGGAGCCCAACATAATCCCAAAGTTTCTTAAATGTGTAAGAGGAAGGCAGAAGGGGTTACAGTGATGCAATGTGAGAACTCAACTCACGGTTTCTGGCTTGGAAGACAAAAGGTGGGTCACAAACCATGGGGAGTTAGCAATCTCTAAAACCCAGAAAGGATAAGAAAAAAGATGATTCCCTAGAGTCTCTAGAAAAGAATGCAGCTTTGCCAAAAACTATAATTTTAGTTTAGTTCAATGTATTTTGGACTTATGGATTACAGAATTATAAGAGAATAAATTCATGCTTTTTTTTAAGCCACTAAAGTAATGGTTATTTCTTACAGCAGCCATGGGAATAATATACTTAGTTTTTAACCTAAAGTTTTTTTTTCTGTTCCACCATATATTATATTCAGTTGTCATGTCTCCAAACTTTTCTTCCTTTTTTCTTTTTTTTCACAACGGTCAGGACTCCTTTCCATTTTCCCTCCTAGGCCTTTTTGCCAATACTTATCTATCACATCTAATCCCATCTTGGTGTCTGATTTATGGAAGACATGAGCTAATCCAGTTATCCACCCTGTTTTTAAACATCCTTCCTCTCTCCCCACAGATAGTCAATTGCTAAGGACTAACTTATGGCAGGCTCGCTTGTTTCAAGTGGTTATATTTATGCTCCAGATTCCAACTGAGAACACATGCTTACTTACAAACTTTTCCTTGTAAGGAAAGAATACCTTCCTTACAAATAAAGGATGCTCTATCATACATCCTTTAGTTTCATTCTTCTAAGAGCACTCTGTCAATAAATCGTAGGTATCAGAAACCCTGTCTTCAAGATTCCACATCTAGTGAATCTTATCTAAGTCAAGGCCCAGCCACGTTTTAGTGAGTAAAATAAAATGACCTTTGCTCTTGAGGATCTCAGAGTGTACTGCGGAGGAAAACATAAAGAGATATTGTTAAGATGTAAATCTAAAATCCAGATAAACCTGAACATACTTGTTTGGTTTCTAGTGTACTTCTTGGTGAGTGCTGCTGATGGACAGTGGCACTGTCTCAGGGAGACACATTTCAAAAGAGAAAGGAAATAGTACTCTGCAAAGAGTGTCAAATAAAAGAAAAAGAGAACTTAGACAGAGATCATTTTTGTAATTGTTAGGTAGAGTTTAGAAGTCCATGCAAACATCCAGAAAAAAAAAAAAACGAGAAAGAAGATGGCCACAAATATTCTTGACCTGAAACATTGACTAGGCCAATTCTAGTGAGAGAACATTTGCTATCTGGTGTATAAGAAGAAAATGACATTGAGAGATACATTTACATTTGCTCAATGCATTATACTTTTCATACTTGTTAGGTATTTTAATAATTTACTTAATAAATTTAGCCATTGATGCTTATTAGTTTCAAGTTTAATTTTATTTGGCCAGAAGTTTTCATTATAAGACTTTCTAGATATTGGATACCCTCGCATTACCCAAAAAGGAGCCAAATGCTGATCACTGTGTTCCAGTGACTGTCAAGAGCACCCCCTCATTGTCTTTAGTTAAAAATTATCTTTATAGTGTATCTTTAGCTTACTAATCATATTTTAGAAGTAGTTTTCAATGGTCAGTAACTCTATCTTTTGAAGATTTATTCTAAATACATTTCCAATGCTATTAGTCAATGAAAATGATCATTAGAACTTAATATCTGCAACTCAATTTTTGCCATGTGAGCATCAAACTGAACGTAAAATAAAGGCAAAACTAAATATTGTCTCATAAACCAATTCTTATGGTGACATAAAAGCTTTATATTTATCTTAATGTTAACATTGTAGAATCTGATCACCAGCTAGTAATGAATGATAGCTAGTTATTGGGGAAGACTAGCTAAAACTTTTTCATGGAATACAAAATTTGCTTATTAATTCATTTGAGTTAGTAGTGTATATATAGATGCTGGTATTTTAAGTGTTAAATATTTCAATATAACTGTTAATTAAGCACATACTCCAGTTAGAACTACTGGTGAAATAATGATAAATAAGACAGAGTTTCTATAATTCAAGGTATAAATAATATTGAAAAGAAACACATAAAAATTTTTAGGGAAGATCGTAAAGAGTCATAATAGAGCTAAAGAAAAATTGTATTATTGCTAACAGGAAAGATAGAAACTAATTCCAGTGTAAAAGGTAAAACATCCTAGCCTATTTTCCAAAATATATAAAGTCTGTTATTTGTCTCTGGGGTAAAGTTATTCTTTTCTCTAAATGTGTTTATACTTCCCCTTTAATATCTTGTAACTTAAATCCTGATACATACACACATCTGCACACACAGGCACACACTTACACACACACGCACACTCCATTTTGGGAGCTTAATGTTGATCTTTCCTGTTGATACATACAAAGTTAACTATTGTTAACATATTTTATTTCAGATGATAAGGAAAAGTGTGAGAATGAACAAAATATTTGATAGAAACATATTGATATCAAAGTTTTAAGAAGTTATAATTATAGTCTTCATTTCTTCAGCTGGTCACATGTTTGTAGCTATTTTTATAACTATGTTTTTCCCACTACCCAGTCCATATTTCCATTGTGTTTAGCAAGCATCTGAGCTTGTTGTAATTCTTCAGCTGGTCAGATAAATTTAATTTCCGAATATTCTGGGCCAATAGTAGTCCTGCCTGACTTGTTTAGATGTGTTTATTATTATCTAGTTTTCCATTACTTTTATTACAGGATATGGGATGGATAAGATACATGTTATGAGATGTTCTACATTCCAACATTTTCTTACTTCCATTGATTGCGTAGTATAAACTTAATTTTAGTCTGATAGGATCAATGATCCCAGATCTCTGGTGAGCCTGTTGATTCAGTGACATAAGAAGCTTAAAGTGCTTGGGTGGCAGCCTCAGATTTCACCAGAAAGCAAAATTGCCTATCACTGAGGGAAATAAGAATAGATAACATTCAATTTTCATCCCTTGAATCCCCGACTTGTGAATACTGCCTATGGAAAAACACTAAAAGCTGACTTCTAGCATATGCCACATCCTAGAGGGTATGATTACAACTTTGAAAGATAGCATCCATCCCCTGTCTTTGCCATACCATGAAGCCATTGCCTCATGATGATGAGAGACATGGTAAGGTGGTGAATTCTGTGAGTATAGGCCTATTGCTGCACTTCAATTGCTGTGAAATTAGTTTCTTGTTCTTGATCAGCAGTAATACTGTGTGGAATACCATGCTAGTGGAAAAATATTATAATTTCTTAGATGCTGATTTTAGCAGAATTACTGCAATCCAGGAAGGCAAATTTTGTCCAGAGTAAAGGTATTTTCCTGCAAAAATAAAACACTCTGCCTTCCAAGATGAAAACAGTCCAACATACCCAACTTGCCACCAGGTAACAACTGACTGATCCACCTTGGAAGTGGTGCCATTTTGGAAGCTCAGTGCTGACCTTGCTGTTGGCACAATGACACTCAGCAGAGCCTATATGCAGACCTGCTTGTTTAGCGGAAGTTCACAATTCTTGAGCCCATGCTTTTTGTTTCTGTTGCCATGGCCATGGCCAATTTGTTCATTAGCCCATTGAACAATAGCAAAATTGGCTTGAAAAGAAGTTGACTGACACCCACAGACTGGGTCATTTTATCTACCTTATTATGAAAATCCTCCTCTGCTGAGGCCACTCTTTGATGAAGATTACCATGGGACACAAATATGTTCACCTTCTGTTCCCCTTCAAAGAGGTTCATCCACAGAGATCTTTTCTACTACTCCTTCTCATCAATTCTACAATTAATTATATTTCTTCCAAGCCCCGATCAGCCAGCTAAACTATCTTGTCACAGCTCATGAATTGATGCAAACGTGCACCTCTGGTCATCTGTCCTTCCAGGAAAAAGGATCAGCCAGGTGCACTGCTAGAAGTTTTACATTGCGAATATTTTCCTTACCATCATCTTTCAGAACTATCCCAGAGTGGGGTTGCAGGGCTGTCACCATCCACTTTTGAGGAGTGCCTGTGTATCAATATGTCATGCAAGATCATCTGTAAACCAAGACTGTGTTTTCTCTTCTCCCTTTAATTAGTTATTGGAAACATGCCATAAGCCTATACATGCAAGTTGAAGGAGAAGGCAAAATGCCATGAGTAATGATCATGGATGTCTGAGCTACTTTCTTATGCAGCTTACTTGTGCCTTCAGGTCACACTTTACCCTCGTCCCCTTTATACCATTTCCATTTGATGAAAACATTACTATTTAATTTCCAGCTTTGGTTTGTTGGGCAACATAACACTCAGTTCATGCTGACTATATCAGGTTGCATGGTAACTGGGAAAGGTTATAGTTGAAGAAAGTCCTTGTAAAATAAAAAATAAAAAAAAACCATGGGATCCAGAATTTAAATGAAGGCCTTAGCCCTCAGTCAGTGCAAAGTACATTTTTCCTTAGAAACCAGAAAGAAAGCCGATATTGTAGCTTCATGTTATTCAGTTTTGATTGTAAAATGATGAGGAAGTTTTAGTTTGCCAGCTTCCAATTTTGCAATGATGCTCAAGGCCATCTTGAAACTTATTTTTTTCTTTCAAAAGTCATAAACTCAGATAACACCTTTACCAAAAAAACTGTAATTATGCAAACACTGCCTTCTGATTCAGTTTAAGTCCACCACCTAGGATTTCTAGTATCCCTTGGGCCCTAGCCATAGTGTGGGTTCCTTTATAATCATCTGACTGATTGGTCTGGTGAAGCCAGAAGGGGAAAGGCTGGAAGAGTCAGAGAGTAAAAGGAACAGATCTTAAAGCTTGATATGCCCCAGCCAAGGTGGCTTGTCTCTGCATACTTTATGTGATTTAATCTCCATCCAGAGGAAAGTAGGGATTGAAACATGATGCTTTTACTGCCAGCTTGAAGAATGCCTTTTCCATTATTTTTATCCCTTCCTCCTCTCCTGGGGGCAAGTTTATGAATAGCTGCTGTATGTCTTCGGGCTGTGCGCTCTAAATCCCAATGTTCTCATCTGTAAAATAGGCATTATAATTCCAATTGTACAGGTTTACTCTGAGAAACCTATGAATGCTTGCTTTTTTCCTTGTCAGAATTTGGAAAAGCTAAGTTGGAGAATAGCTTGAAGGGGCATTCACATGAAAAACTATTTCTATCGAATCCTTCTTGATGAAGGACTTCATCAACTGTGCCTTCATGGGCCTGCTTAGGAAGGGATGAAGCTGAGGTTTTTCTTATTACCATGTGTAGCTGTCACTGTTAGAAAGTTGACCCCAACAACTTCCCTGTTCTGCAGGTAACTTTGGGGCTCAGTGTATAAATCTATGGAAACTGGTCTCTTCCCATCTCACCCCAGGCACAAGTAGGCTTTTAATTAAACTTAAAAAGATTAACTTCCCATTAATTGTATTCTTCTTTTTCAAAAATTATTATACTTCAGGTTCTGGGGTACATGTGCAGAGCGTGGAGGTTTGTTACATAGGTATATATGTGCCGTGGTGGTTTGCTGCACCCATCAACCTGTCATCTATATTAGGCATTTCCCCTAATGCTATCCCTTCCTTACCCCTCCCCATGCCCTGACAGGCCCCGGTGTGCAATGTTCCCTCCCCTGTGTCCATGTGTTCTCATTGTTCAACTCCCACTTATGAGTGAAAATATGCAGTGTTTGATTTTCTGTTTTTGTATTCATTTGCTGAGAATGATGGTTTCCAGCTTCATCCATGTCCCTGCAAAAGATATGAGCTCATCGTTTTTACAGTTTCATAGTATTCCATGGTGTATATTTGCCACATTTTCTTTATTCAGTCTATTGTTGATGGGCATTTTGGTTGGTTCCAAGTCTTTGCTATTATGGATAGTGCCACAATAAACTTATATGTGCATATGTCTTTATAACAGAATGATTTATAATCTTTTGGGTATATATCTGGTAATGGGATTGGTGGGTCAAATGCTATTTCTAGTTCTAGAACTTTGAGGAATTGCCATACTGTCTTCCATAATGGTTGAACTAATTTACACTCCCATCACTCTCAGCAAAGTGACACAAGAACAGAAAATCAAACACAGCATGTTTTCACTCATAAGTGGAAATTGAACAATAAGAACACATGGATACAGGGAGCGGGGGTGGGGCTAGGTGTTGTATAGCAGGGGGTGAGGGGCTAGGGGAAGGATAACATTCAGAGAAATACCTGATGTAGATGACGGGGTGATGGATGCAGCAAACCACCATGGTACATGTATACCTATGTAACATACCTGTATGTTCTGCACATATACCCCAGAATTTACAGTATGTAAAGAGAAAAAAATTAGACCAGAAGGTGAGGATAAGGGGGGAAAAGATGGACAGCAAGGCCAAGAAAGATGTAAAGCCATGTGACGGAGTATGTTTGAATATGCTTTTGCAATGGCCACTGCTTTAACATAAGCCTCAAAAAGACATAGGTTAGATCGTTTGCATGGCATGTAGTTCCTTTGAAATGGTTGCAAGGAGAAATCCTACCTGTATTTGTCAAGGAGTATTTTTACTCTACTTGCTGAATTATTTGGAAGGTAGACAGAAGAAAGGAACACACTTGATCATATCTTTTGAAATGAATTTTTAAATCTTTCATAAATCCTAGTACATTTCACTTCATGTGCTTTATACTGAGAAAGTAATATAGTTACTGTTTAAATACATGAACTATGGAATCCAAGTACCTGGGTTCAAGTCTACACACTGCAGCTCAACAGCTGTCTTCTGCAAACCTGTTAGGATTGTTTAGCAGATTAAGTGAGTTAATATTTGAAAGCTCTTAGAACAGTGCCTGGCTAAGTCAGTGCTCTGTGTGTATCTGGTTAAATACAATGAGAATACAAACTCAAAGCTATGATTTTCAATCTTCCAGAAACTTGCTTTTTCTCCTCCAAGATGTGATTCTTACCTTTTGTTTTCTAGAACTCAGAGCTCTTTGACATGTTGCCCCATGTATGATCATCAACCTATGAATCTTTACCAAGTCTGAGACTATAAGGGACACAGACTGAAATGCACATTCTTAACCTTCATGTACACACATTTCTGCTTCCTTTAGGAAATGGTACCTACCCCAGGGGGTACCATTAATCTGTCCTCTTGGGGTTTGGTTTACCTGTCATCCTTTTTCTCAGTAACACAGAGGCAGGCTACTTTAACTCAGTCACTTTAGTGGAGTGTTTCCCTGATGCAGGCGCTTGAGAATTGCTTGTTAAATGAATTGTCAGTGCTTCCTATCTCAAATTACTCATATGCAGACATGTCTTATTTCCCTCTCTTCTCTGTAAAAGCATGAAGGCAGGACTTAAATCTTTATTAGTGATGTTGAAATAAAAATCTCATTTAAGTTATAAGTAATTTTTTATAACAGAAGCAGTAATGGGATCCTGATTCATATATTGGCCAATTTTTATTTTTGCTTTTGAAAATAGCTCATATGAAGATTTTCATACACACAATTCATGCAAAGTATTTTTTGCTAAATTTTACATAAATATACGTTTGTTCAATATAGCAAAATAAAAATTTCTTATGTATAGAATCAAGTGCCATTCACTCTGGTACCCAGTTAGTTAATACTTTAGCTTAACATATAATTTGAAGATATCTGGTATATATCAGGCACTGTGATAGATAATGATGCCACAGAGGTGAAGAAGACACCTTAATTTCTGAAAATGTTAACTAAATAAATACTAATTAAGTAGTTGGGCACTAGAAATATTATGAGAAACATTATTTTGCATGTATATGCATATTTATATTTATTTGCACAGTACTTTTTCTACCTTTATATTAAGGGCATACCTATGAAAGAATTAAATTGTTTAATTTTGAAAATTACTTATGCCTAGTTACACACATTCAAAATTTAATGTTTCTATTTAGTGAAACATTATTAATTTGACTAATTTATTTGGGTTTTAAACATATTTTTTTTCTGAGGATAGAAAAGTGGTAACATGCTGTGAATTCCTTTGTGTCATATTGAATACATTACCGTATTTCCAGAACAAAATGATATCGTTATTGTTTTACAAATGTTACCTTCAGTTGTACATTGCTGATATAATAGTCCATGTTGAAACGAAAATTTAAAGGCATTGTAGAGAGAGAGATTACTATTTTAGTTTCTTTAACAAATAATCTCAAATATGAATTTTAGGAAGATAAAGAATGCTAAGAAAAAAACAGATGTATGGATAGAAACTCATTTCATTATGAGTTAGACATAGCTCTATTTCTAAAGAGGGATGTTTCTTGTAAAAGCCTCAAAATATATATTAAATTTCTCTCTTAGCTTAGGCTTCATGATCTGTAAAATAGGGGCAGCAATAGTAAACTTAATATGATTCACTTAAAATTGAAAAACATAATGTATGCAGTAGCACAATGCCTGATCAAAGCAAGCAGTCATTTTAAGTTAGCTACTTTATTATTATCTATACAAATAGAGGAAAGGGCAATGTCAGGCATCAATTTCCTCCCATTATCTTACTTAAGATAGGAGGAATCTTTAGCAGCCACTTGTTTCTTGCCATACTACTAGGCTTTGACATTTACCAGCACTGGGAAAAAGAAAATTGACTTGGAAAACAGTTAGTTAATCAAATTGCTATGGTTGATTGTTTGTCTGACTATACATAATAGATAATAAAATGCTTGAATGTGGAGCTGCACATAAAATTGAACAATGTATGAATTAGAATGAATATTTTGAGATCTTAATTTATTAAGGGTTGTGGCAGACAGAATTATAAGATAGCTCCAGAGATTAGATTATTGGTCTCTGTTAAGATTGTCCTGTATAATCACCTCTATAAATTCAGATGGGCCTTACCAAATCAGGTGATCCTTTTTTTTTTTAATAATCAATGTCAGAGACAAGAAATTAGACAATCAAAGTGTAAGAAACAGGCCAATGTGGCCTGACATTATGAGCAGTTTCTGAGAGCTGAGGACAGATCCCAGCCAACAGAGCATGAATATAGGGACCTCTGTCAGCCCACTGCAAGGAAATAGTTCTTTAAATAATTTAAGAGAGCTTGGAAGTTGATCTTTCCCTAACTGAATTTCCAGGATAAGGATGTGCTGCGTCAACACTGTAATTTCAGCCTCATGAGAACCCAAGCAGAGGGCCCAGCTAAATTATGCAAAATTTCTGACCCACAGAAACTGTAAAATAATAAATGTGTGTTGTGTTAGGGTAACTTTGTGCAATTTTAGGCTAACCTTGTGCACGACAACATAAAATAGACACAAGTAGTTATTTTAGTTTAACATATAATTTGAGGGTATCTGGTATGTGTCAGGCACCATGATAGATAATGATGTCACAAAAGTGAGGAAGATATCTCAGTTTGTGAAATTATTAGCTAAATAAATCTAGTGTGCTATTGTATGGTAGAACATACATGAAAAGGAAGGAGTAAGTGAGGCTTTGGAAGCAGGATATTCTCAGAAACTATTTTCCTAAGAACAGATGCCAGAGGAAGAGGGCATTCCAAGAGAAGACCATGTAGAAAGGTATGTAGTTGATCTCATATATTCATCTGTCAGAAACCAGTTTTAAACTGGGTACAACTAGCAGCTTTCCCACTGTGTCAAGATCTGCAGTGTACTATCTATATCTATCTATATCTACAATCTATATTTATCTGTATCTATATCATCATCTAATGTAGCTATACTAAAAAGTGAATATATATAAATATTGTATATGGATTGAATTTTTGGATTAAAGAGTGAATATATCTATATTAAAAAGTGAATATTATATATGTAATTGTAAGTGACTATATTACATATATTATCATATTTATTATATATGAGGATTACATATATCATTATTACATATGTTAATATATTTTTTACTTTTTAATTTAGATATATGAACTCTTTAATCCAATAATTCAGTATCTTTCAGAGTGTGGTTCGTGCTCTCCACACCCAGCTCTTTCGCTTGTCCTGATGAGGAAGCAAAGAAAGTAACTAAATAGAAACTTTGTAGAGGGTCAAGTATCTTTTGAGAAATTAAGTAGTCCAGGAAAGTTATTTATATTAACAGCAGCAGTTGTCAATATTAACAATAGCAGAATGAGTTTTGTAAGATGCTGCTATGGTGTTGGTTCTCTAGTTAGTGTGGAAAAGAATCTACTAAGAGCTTGATAATAATAAAGCTTTTCTGAGCCCCAAACTAGACCTACTGAATCAAAATTTTAGGAAATGGAACCTCGTAAATTCATTGTTTTCAAGCTAGTCAATGATAATTTGCCACACTAAATTAGAGAACCACTAAGATCTTTTAAATGCCATTCCATTTTTGCTAATGTAGATAACTCTCTAGGTTTCTATTATTCCTTGAGAATTCTACACGTCCACTCAGCTAATTTCCTCATTTCCTCTCCAGCAAGAGATAGATTCCTGAACCCCTATTCTCAATAAGACTTGACTTAGACCCGCTAAATGTTTCTGTCAGATGCCATTGAGTCAGATCAAAATTGCTTTGGTCTCCTGAGGAATGACCATTGCACATATGTCAATCTACATGCTTAGTTTGAGAAGACAACATTTATTAACACATGTCACAGGCTAATAAAACACGATGACAATAGAGTCCTGAGGGAGAAAGATGAATATATTAACAATAGGGCTTAGCTCTAGGAGAAAATAAAGAGAGAAACTCCCCAGATCCACAGGTAACAAAGCATTAAAAAAAAAAAAAAGCATAAGAGCTGTTCGAAATATGCAGAACGTTGATTATCCTCCATTATTTCTGTTTACGTCAGCGAGAGCAATATTGTATGTAACTCTCAGTCTTGCTTCAAGAACAGTCTCCTCTTAGGTTTCTGTCAACCAAGTGTCTTCGTTCAGTGTTTCCTCATAATTGGACCTAAGTCCAATCTGGAGGAAATATCATCCAGAATATCACAGAAGTGATGCTGTATTTTTCCACTGCATTCTACCAGGTAACAGATAATGTTGATGTGTCCTATTACTAGTAGTCTTACTTTCATCATTCAATTATTAAGATGAAATCTGATAGACTATAAAGTTACATTTCCCCTGGGTAATAAACATGTTTTCCCTTTGTAATATTTTATATTACAACATCTAATAAATGTGATGAAATATTTTCAGGCTATATATAATCCTGTTTCCCATCTCACTGTCTCCCAGCATTTTAGCATCTATTGATGTTTTTTCCTTGCTTAGAGTTTTTATATTGTTTCCCAATAGTGATTATTTCATTCACTATTTACTTGTAATTAATAGTTGGCTTTTATTGTCAGAAAGAGCATTTGCTTCTCTTCTGGTTATTTATTTACTTATTTACGGATTCCTCATTTATTTAACATTATAATTCACTCTTATCATTACATGTTTTCTTCTGAAATTACTTTACAATTGGCTGTTTGAGCTTCTTTCATTTCATCCCTGTGTCTTTTTGTCATGATCCCCATCATTTTTGAGTGTTTCTCACTCATGTAGATGTTCTACATTCATCTTTTACTTTCCCTGTCCCATCCCTAGATCCACCATTTTCAAAAAGTTCTGGATTCCTTCAGGGGAGAATATAATTAGCAACCAATATCTGTATTCTAGGTGTACTGATTGCTACTGATGTGTTGCTCTTCAGGTGCCTTTGCAAAGTAAAGGACTGGAATGAATGTCTATTTATATATGCATATATTTACATCTATAAACATTCATCTCTCTATCCATATCCATATTTCTATCTCTATACAGTGAAACCCATGTGATTATACCAGCAACTCTGTTTCTAGTACAACAATGCAGAGTTCATTCTAGTTGTGTCTCTTCACCTATTTGTACTTTCCTTTTCCAAGGGTGAGAAGCCCGGATCTCATTGTACTCAGTACAGTTTCTTTGTGCTTAGCCATCCTATGTGTAGCAACAAGGCCATCAACAGGTTTTGTGGGGCCACAGAAAAATATTTTTTGTGGTTTTTGTCCATATAAATACTTCGATTAAAATGACTTAGAAATTTCATGAATTCATGTAAGATATGGAGGCATATCAATAAATATTTAGAAAAATGAATAGTAACCTATATGTATTTGTTTATTGTCAAATCAGCACATGTGAATATTCATGATGTCTAGACATTATCTCTTTCTGTACAGATCCAGAAACCAGCTTTTTCTATTTTGTTTTGTCAAATGTACCATTCCTGGCTAATTTCTTATCTCCCAGGAAAAAAGAGCAGTGCTGTTATTTCTTGAAATCCTTTCTGAAACCATCTGTATTGAAATGATATTAATAATCTTCCTCCTGCAGTTTTCTAATAACACTTATTTATTTCTGACTACACTATTTCTCATGACACTGCATCATCCACCTTTTAGCCCAGGAACTTTGGCTTTTAATGACTCATCCAAAGTTCATTACTATGTTTCATTGATTGTGACTATAAATGTGAGTTTTGCCTGCAGTATTCAGACAAAATGTGAGTGATAGTTCCTTTTTTGATTATGTTGACTTTACCATACAGAACTTTATAGTAAAGATGACAAACAACACATCCTTCAACCTGTCTTCTCTTGAATTCTGTTATCATTGCAATCGCAGAATATAATCTCTTTCAATTTTAATCACATTCCCTACCTTCCTACCCTCCAAGCAATAGTACTAAGTGGCAAAGTAGGGAAGAGTCTGTATGCAGAGCTAAAAAACTAATTTTATTTGCACAAGGAATATTTATCTTTCCTTTGGTATGCCTTAGACTTACAATAAAAAAAAAGCATATTATTGGCAAATCAGTGGTAATAAAGTTCATTGATTGAAGTAAGTTGTTGATGGTCATGAAAACCCTCCAAGGATAAGCTGAGACACTCCTTCAAGGTTGCCTGACATATGATGGGGAACCTATGAAGAGTACCAGTGGTAGTAAACTCCTAGAAACAGGATGACTACTGCCATCTCCTCAGTCTTCAGGGCCTGGAGACCATAAGCAGCACAGCAACTGGAAAGGAAAAGGGAAAGAATGGGCATACTGGTCACACATTTGGCTACAGTCCATAAACTGTGCCAGTTGCCCAAAGTCCTGAACTCTCTCCTTCGTCGAAAAGAAAGAACTCAGCATCACAGCATGTTTCCTGCACACCAACCTTCTGATCTCTAGTAAAAGAAATACAGCCCCTGCCTGTGGGAGCGATCCTTGCCAGTCATCTTTCTGAAACCATGAAGAAGTATGGGTCTAGAAACCATCTCATAGGCATGAGTCCTCATGGTACTTGGGGCACTTATGCAATCTCACTTGGGGATAGGAAGTTATAAAAGGTTAGAGTGTCTCCAAGGAGAGAAACAGAATGGGCTTACACAGTTGCTGGCCTAGGTCTATAGCCCCTGTCTTTCCATGCAAAGAAAGACATTCTAATGTGCAGGGCCCCTGAAATGTGTGCCCAAGGCAGAGAACATACATGCCCAGGTCTAGGCGTTCTGCCAAGCTTAACTCCTGCTGCTCCAGGTTACTCACTATAAGATGCCCTCCTGGCCCAAATGGGGCCTCCAATGGGCTGCCTTCACCTGTGTGCTTTCTTTTGAACCTGGGTTGCCTTCCTGATCTAAATCAATTTTTAATTTTTTTAAATATCTAATATCCAGGTTATTTTCAAAACTGTTGTTATAAACACTGTGTATTAAATTGAATATTATCTTTCACAGATCTTGCAGCCACCACTGATTATTTTCTTATTGTACTTTCTTGGAAGTAGAATTTCTATGTCAAAACATGAGCTGTAAAGACATTGGTAAATATTAAAAAGGGTTTGCAGAGTAGCTATCAGGATTAACTCAAAAAAGAAAGCATTTTTACATTGAATATAAACACTTTAATTTTACTTTCCACTTTTATTTAAGAAAATAATATTTTCCTTTATATTTATGTATAATACTTTTGTGTCTTATTCATTTTTAATAAATTCCTATTTCTGCTTGATATTTTTTAGAAATGTTAATACTGCTAGTATGATATTAAATTCTAAAGAAAAGACTAAACTAAAAGCCATCTGAGCTATTAAATCTTCTGTAAAATGACTTTGTATCCACCTTTAGTTAAAGCATATAAGAGCTTGAAACTCACAGGTGGTCCTATTTATAATAATCTTGAAAAGTATGATGGAAAAAATTAGTCTCTATAAGAATTACTTGGTGAAAAACAATAGCTTGGAATCATACATAGTTGACTATTACATTTAAATATTTAAAACAAAATATATCTCTATATACATACTACATGTGGGAGAAATAAGCATGTCAATTTGAATTTTCAAATCTGAAATTAATCTTTTATATTTCTAGATACAGATGTTATAATAAAATCTATACTGTATCTTTCATAAGAATTTGATTTATTGGATTCCTTTTTTATTAAAACTGAATTATTCAACTGTAAGATATTGAGTGGTTTATTACTCATTTAAAAATTGCCTCATCTCATCTTTTTATCACCAGGTAAAATTCATCTTCATCGAATGTTTTTTAGTTGTAGTTTTTGCTATTTTTTATTTTTTTTTTTTGCTCTATTATCACAAGAGATTTTTTTGTCTCTGGTCCTATTTTGTTTGATATCTAGTTAAAATCACATTTCTGCTACAGTCCACTGGATTGTATTTGTCTGATGTTGGAATCTATTTTGCTTCTTGTCTTCAGTTCATATTCCTTCAGCTTTTACTTAGAAATAATGCATATCACTTAATTAGTTTCAACAGTTAATTATGTTCTTTCAGTTTTTATTAATTTGAGATTAAAAATTAAACATTTGCCAAATCAGTAAAATTAGTTCATTCCTTTTGTTTCTTAACTTACATATATGATTTCTCACTGTGTTTTATTTTTTCCTCATGAATTATTAATTAACATTTTAAATAAAGCATGGATTCATAGACCATACACTTAGACACATACACAGCAACCAGTTATACTTCTGTGATTACAAACTTCCTAGTCAGTAGACTGTGTTATTTATTTTGAAATATTTGAGAAATTGGTTGCTGTGGAGATACTTATATGACGGATATGTGTGGACACTTTACATTCAGTAAAAATTAAGAAAATGTTTATATACAGACATACAAAGTTTTCAATTTTCACAGTATGGGCAATTAATTCCAAACTCCTTTGAACCATAAAAACCTACATATTCTGGACATCATCCTAATACCAAAACCTGGCAGAGACACAACAAAAAAAGAAAATTTCAGGCCAATAACCCTGATGAATATTGATATGAAAATCCTCAATAAAATACTAGTCTTAAAAAAAGCTTATCTAAGACAATCAAGTTGGCTCCATCCCTGGAATACAAGGCTGGTTCAGCCTATGCAAATCAATAAATGTGATCCAACACATTAACAGTACCAAAGACAAAAAACACATGATTATCTCAAGAGATGCAGAGAAGGCCTTTGATAAAATTCAACACCCCTTGATGCTAAAAATTCTCAATAAACTATGTATTGATGGAACATATCTCAAAATAATAAGAGCTATTTATGACGAACCCACAGCCAATATCATACTGAATGGGCAAAATCTGGAAGCGTTCCCTTTGAAAACCAGCACAAGACAAGGATGCCCTCTCTTACCACTCCTATTCAATATACTATTAGAAGTTCTGGCCAGGGCAATCAGGAAAGAGAAAGAACTAAAGGGTATTCAATTAGGAAAAGAGGAAGTCAAATTGTCTCTATTTGCAGGTGACCTGATTGTATATTTAGAAGACCCCATCATCTCAGCCCCAAATCTCCTTAAGCTGATACTCAACTTCAGCAGTCTCAGGATACAAAATCAATGTGCAAAAATCACGAGCATTCCTAAACACCAATAACAGACAAAAGGAGAGTTAAATCATCAGTGAAACCCCATTCACAATTGCTACAAAGAGAATAAAATACCTGGGAATACAACTTAAATGGGATGTGAAGGATCTCTTCAAAGAGAACCACAAACCACTGCTCAAGAAAGTAAGAGATGGACAGAAAAAATATTTGAGGAAATAATGGCCTAAATTGCTCCAAATTTGTTTAAAAAAACTGTAGCTCCACATATCCAGGAAACTCAATGAACTCAATGAAATAAAAGCATAGGAAACATGAATAAAATGACATTGAGATACAGCATATCATCAGTAAAGAGAAAACCCTAAAAGTATCCCAAAGAATGAAAGATGTATTACATATTTAAAAACAATAATGATGACCTCAGATTTCCTGTAGAAAATAATAACAAGGGAAAATATAGTAAAATCACATCTTTAAAGTGATGGGAAAATAATACTGTCCCACTAGGATTCTCTAAATATATTTTTCAAAAACACAGGTGAAATAAAATTGATTTAAGAAATGCAAAAATTAAAAATCAAATTTTCACTGTCAGAGCTACGCTACAAAAACTGTTTAAATAAAAGTATTTCAGACAAAACTGAAATTATACCAGATAGATATACAGCTTTATACAAAGGAAGAAAAGCACTGAAAATTGTTCCAAATTTGGTTTTTATCTCCCTAAGCATTTGGAAATTGCCTAAGTTCTACCCGACCATCCAGTCTCTAGATATGTTGTGGGAAAGTGGAGCTGAATATTAGTCTCCTCTCACTGCGCTTTGCCTCTCAAAATTTTAACTAAGACCTGGCTGCCCTGTTATCACCAAAATGCTTTCAAGCTGTTTCTCCCCCAAGTTTTATTGAAGTGTATTTGACAGATAAACATTATATATATTTAAGGTAGACAACATGACATCCTCATATATGTATACATTGTGAAATGATTACCAAAATCATGATAAATACATATTCATCACTTCACAGTTACCTTTTTTGTGACAAGAAAACAAGATGTACTCTCTTAGCAAATTCAAGTATTCATTACTATGAACTACAGTCACAATGTTGCACATTAGGTCTCCAGAATTTATGCATCTTATAAGTGAGTTTATACCCTTTGACCATCTGCCATTTTCCCCACTGCATTTATGACTAATAACTATGCTTTTACTCTCTGTTTCTGTGAGTTCGACTTTTTTAGATTCCACATATAATTGAAGTTATGCAGTATGTGTCTTTCTGTGTCTGGCTTTTTTCATTTAGCATAGTGCCCTCCAGATTCATCCATGTGGTTGCAAATGGCAATATTGTCTTACTTTTCTAAGACCAAACAATATTTCTGTGTTTGTATATGTAAGTACATTTTCAGCTTCTCTTGTTTGTCTGGAATAAGAGACTTGCAGGATATAAAATCTGACATTCTGAAAATATAAAGCCCAACATTGATTATTCTTTATCGTATTTTGCACACAAACAAAATATATATATTTAGCATGATTGTATGTGGACCCAAATATTTCTTTAAAAGCTATTTCATGTCTCCATAAAGTCTCAAATTTAAATATTATTCTAACTGATTTTATAAAGTTATCTGCTAATTGTAAGTATAAAATAAGCAGTTAATTCCCTAAAGAATTGCAACAGTTAACTATTTAAACATATTTTTAGATATTTACATAAGAAATAGCATATTTGAAAGACTAGGTCTTTAGAAATCTCTGCATAAAAATTATACATATCAAAATTTTAATAAGTTACTTTATTTTGTAGAAAAAGATCATGTACAATTTGTTTATTTTATGAATCCATACCTGGTATGTCTTACTCTTTATTTATTAAAACATAATAAATATTTTCACTTTCATTAGTCATGAAACATTGATGTAATAGAGTGTCAAACCAGAAAGACGTGTGACCTAAATTTGAATCTGGGAATTATACAATTGCTGGTGGTATTTTTCAGACTCTTTTCATTAAAAGAGAAGGGAAGTAATACCTAATTTGCAAATTAGTGATAGAAATTTCAAAGAATTTGTTGAAAAACCTTACATATGACAGACACTCAGTTAATCAAAATAATCCTAGGAATAACTGTAGTGCACAGTTGAGTCTCTATACAATTGATCAATCAAAGTAATTCTTTTTTTTTTTTTTCATGTGTTCTATTTGTTTTCATAGCCTAGGGGGAAACCTAGCAACAGACACCAGCAGATCTTTAATCTTGATGCCATTTCCTGTCTAGGGGAGGGGGAAGCTGGTGTTCTCTCCACCAACTTTTTCATTAAACCTCACCCATTCCATTCAAGCGACAATGAGCCAGCAGAATGTACCAAGGCATCTGAAACATGATGGGGAAGCCTTTTTCCCAATGATGAGTGAGATTAGTGTAACATAAAAACAACAAGACCTTACAACAATTTTAAAATGACTTGCTTTTCCGTCGGTTCAGACAATGATATTTCTTTTTTTAAATTTTATTATAAATATATTTTATTGCACTTTAGGTTCTGGGGTACATGTGCAGAACATGCAGGATTGTTGTATAGGTACATACATGGCAATGTGGTTTGCTGCCTCTGTCCCCGTCACCTATATCTGGCATTTCTCCCCATGTCATCCCTCCCTAACTCCCTAACCCCCACTGTCCCTCCCCTAGTCCACCCTCAGCAGACCCCAGTGTGTTATGCTCCCCTTCCTGTGTCCATGTGTTCTCATTATTCAACACCCACCTATAAGTGAGAGCATGCAGTGTTTAATTTTCTGTTCTTGTGTCAGTTTGCTGAGAATGATGGTTTCCAGATTCATCCATATCCCTACAAAGGACACAAACTCATCGTTTTTATGGCTGCGTAGTATTCCATGCTCTGTATGTGCCACATTTTCTTTGTCCTGTCTATCACTGGTGGGCATTTGGGTTGGTTCCTGGTCTTTGCTATTGTAAACAGTGCCGCTATGAACATATGTGTGCATGTGTCTTTATGATAGAATGATTTATAGTCCTTTGGGTATATATCCAGTAATGGAATTGCTTGGTCAAATGGAATTTCTAGTTCAAGGTCCTTGAGGAATTGCCAAACTGTCTTCCACAATAGTTGAACCAATTTACACTCCCACCAACAGTGTAAAAGTGTTCCTATTTCTCCACATCCTCTCCAGCATCTGTTGTCTCCAGATTTTTTAATGATCGCCATTCTAACTAGTATGAGATGGTATCTCAATGTGGTTTTGATTTGCATTTCTCTAATGACCAGTGATGATGAGCATTTTTTCATATGTTTCTTGGCCTCATATATGTATTCTTTTGAACATGTCTGTTCATACCCTTTGCCCACTTTTGAATGGGCTTGTTTGTATTGTTCTTGTAAATCTGTTTTAGTTCTTTGTAGATTCTGGATATTAGCACTTTGTCAGATGGGTAGATTGCAAAATTTTTTTCCCATTCTGTTGGTTGCCAGTCCACTCTAATGACTGTTTCTTTTGCTGTGTGGAAGCTCTGGAGTTTAGCTAGATCCCATTTATCTATGTGTAGAAGCTCTGAAGTTTAGTTAGATCCCATTTGTCTATTTTGGCTTTTGTTGCCAATGCTCTTGGTGTTTTAGTCATGAAGTCCTTGCCTATGCCTATGTCCTGAATAGTTTTGCCTATTTTTTTCTTCTAGGGTTTTTATGGTGTTAGGTCTTATGTTTAAGTGTTTAGTCCATCTGGAGTTAATTTTAGTGTAAGGTGTCAGGAAGGGGTCCAGTTTCTGCTTTCTGCACACTGCTAGCCAGTTTTCCCAACACCATTTATTAAAAAGGGAATCCTTTCCCCTTGTTTTTGTCAGGTTTGTCAAAAATCAGATGGTTGTAGATGTGTCACATTGCATCCAAGGCCTCTGTTCTGTTCCATTGGTCTATATCTCTGTTTTAGTACCAGTACCATGCTGTTTTGATTGCTGTAGCCTTGTAGTATAGTTTGAAATCAGGTAGTGTGATGCCTCCAGCTTTGTTCTTTTTGCTTAGGATTGACTTGGCTATGGGGACTCTATTTTGGTTCCATATGAAGTTTAAGGTGGCTTTTTCAGGTTTTGTGAAGATGATCATAGGTAGCTTGATGGGGATAGTGTCGAATCTATAAATTACTTTGGGCAATGTGGCCATTTTCACAATATTTATTCTTCCTAACCATGAACATGGAATGTTTTTCCATCTGTTTCTGTCCTCTCTTATTTCCTTGAGCAGTGGTTTGTAGTTCTTGAAGAGATCCTTTACATCCTTTGTTAGTTGTATTCCTAGGTATTTTATTCTCTTTGTAGCAATTGTGAATGGCAGTTCATTCTTGATTTGGGTCTCTTTAAGTCTTTTATTGGTGTATAGGAGTGCTTGTGATTTCTGTATGTTGATTTTGTATCCTGAGACTTTGCTGAAGCTGCTTATCAGTTTCAGGAGATTTTGGGCTAAGAAGATGGGATCTTCTAAATATACAATCATGTCTGCAAATAGAGACAATTTCATTCCTCCTTTTCTAGTTGAATACCCTTTATTTCTCTGGCTAGAACTTCCAATACTATCTTGAATAGGAGTGGTGAGAGAAGACATCCTTGTTTAGTTCCAGATTTCAAAGGAAATGCTTCCAGTTTTTGCCCATTCAGTATGATATTGGCTGTGGGTTTGTAGTAAACAGCTTTTATTATTTTGAGATATGTTCCATTGATACCTAGTTTATTGAGAGTTGAATTTTGTGGAAGGCCTTCTCTGCATCTATTGAGATAATCATGTGGTTTTTGTCTTTGGTTCTGTTTATGTGGTGGATTACATTTATAGATTTGCTTATGTTGAACCAGCCTTGCATCCCCGGGATGAAGCGTATTTGATCATGATGGTTAAGCTTTTTGATGTGCTGTTGCAATTGGTTTGCCAGTATTTTATTGAAGATTTTTGCATCTATGTTCATCATGGATATTGGCCTGAAGATTTCTTTTCTTGGTGAGTCTCTTCTGGGTTTTGGTATCAGGATGATGTTGGTCTCATAAAATAATTTGGGAAGGATTCCCTCTTTTTGGATTGTTTGGAATAGTTTCAGAAGGAGTGGTACCAGCTCCTCTTTCTATGTCTGGTAGAATTCGGCTGTGAGCCCATCTGGACCTGGATTTCTTTTTGCTTGCTGGCTATTAATTGCTACCTCAACTTCAGCCCTTGTTATTGGTCTGTTCAGGGTTTCAACTTCTTCCTGCTTTAGGCTTGGGATAATGCAAGTGTCCAGGAATTTATCCATTTCTTCCAGGTTTACTGGCTTATATGCATAAAGCTGTTTGTAATAATTCTGATGGTAGATGATACTTTTGTGGAATCTGTGGTGATATCCCCTTTATCATTTTTTATTGCATCTATTTGATTATTCTCTCTTTTCTTTTTTATTAATCTGGCTAGTGGTCTGAGTATTTTGTTGATCTTTTCAAAAAACTAGCTCCTAGATTTATTAATTTTATGAAGGGTTTTTCTGTGTCTCTTTCTCCTTCCCTTCTGCTCTGATCTTAATTATTTCTTGTCTTCTGCTAGATTTTGAGTATTTTTTATCTTGCTCCTCTAGCTCTTTCAATTTTGAAGATAGGATGTCCATTTCAGATCTTTCCTTGCTTCTCATGTGGGCATTTATTGCTATAAATTTTCCTCTAGACACTGCTTTAAATGTGTCCCAGAGATTCTGGTATGTTATGTTTTCGTTCTCATTGATTAAAAAAAAAAATCTTTTTTTCTGCCTTCATTTCATTGTTTATCCAGTCAACATTCAAGAGCCTGTCACTCAGTTTCCATGAAGTTGAGTGGTTCTGAGTTAGTTTCTTAATCCTGAGTTCTAATTTGATTGCACTGTGGTCTGAGAGAGTGTTTGTTATGATTTCCGTTCTTTTGCATTTGCTGAGGAATGATTTACTTCCTATTATGTGGTCAATTTTAGAGTAGGTTTGATGTGGTGCTGAGAAGAATGTATATTCTGAGGATTTGGGATGAAGAGTTCTGTAAACGTCTATTAGGTTTGCTTGGTCCAGATCTGATTTCAAGTCCTGGATATTCTTGTTAATTTTCTGTCTCATTGATCTGTCTATTATTGACAGTGGAATGTTAAAGTCTCCCACTATTATTGCTTGGGAGTCTACATCTCTTTGTAGGTTGTTAAGAACTTGCTTTATGTATCTGGGTGCTCCTGTATTGGATGTGTATATATTTAGGATTGTTAGCTCTTCTTGTTGCATTGATCCTTTTACCATTATTTAATGCCTTTCTTTGTCTCTTTTGATCTTTATTGGTTTAAACTTTATTTTATCAGAGACTAGCATTGCAACTCATGCTTTTTTTTTTTCTCTCCATTTGCTTGGTAAATCTTCCTCCAGCCCTTTATTTTGAGCCTATGTGTATCGTTGCATGTGAGATGGCTTTCCTTGATACAGCACACTGATGAATTTTGACTTTTTATTCAATTTGCCAGTCTCTGTCTTTTAACTGGGGCATTTAACCCATTTACGTTTAAGATTAATATTGTTATGTGTGAATTTGATCCTGCCATTTTTATGCTAGCTGGTTATTTTGCCCATTAGTTGATACAGTTTCTTCACTGTGTTGATGCTTTTTACCATTTGGTACATTTTTGGAGTGGCTGCTACTGGTTATTCCTTTCTATGTTTAGTGCTTCTTTCAGGAGCTCTTGTAAAGCAGGCCTGGTGGTGATGAAATCTCTGAGTAATTGCTTTTTTCATAAAGGATTTTATTTCTCCTTCGCTTATGAAACTTAGTTTGGCCAGATATGAAATTCTAGGTTGAAAGTTCTTTTCTTTAAGGATGTTAAATATTGGCCCTCCACTCTCTTCTGGCTTGTAGGGTTTCTGCAGAGAGATCCACTGTAAGTCTGATGGGCTTCCCTTTGTGGGTAACCTGACCTTTCTCTCTGGCTGCCATTAGCATTTTTTCCTTAATTTTCTGTATTTTCTGGACTTGAATGTTGGCCTGCCTTGTTAGGTTGGGGAAGTTCTCCTGGATAATATCCGGAAGTGTTTTCCAGCCTGGATTCATTCTCTCTGTCACATTCAGGTACACCTATCAAATGTAGATTAGGTCTTTTCAGATAATCCCATATTTCTTGGAGGCTTTGTTCATTTCTTTTTATTCTTTTTTTCTCTAATCTTACCTTCTCATTTTATTTTATTGAGTTGATCTTCAATCTCTGATATCCTTTCTTCTGCTTGGTCGATTGGGCTGTTGAAACTTGTATATTCTTCACGAAGTTCTCATGTTGTGTTTTCCAGCTCCATCAGGTCATTTATTTTCTTCTCTAAGCTGATTATTCTCATTAGCACTTCATAAAACCTTATTTCAAGTTTCTTGGTTTCTTTGCATTGGGTTAGAACATGTTCATTTAATTCAGAGAAGTTTGTTATTACCCACTTTCTGAAGCCTGTTTCAGTCAATTCGTCAGACTCATTCTCCATCCAACCTTGTTCCCTTGCTGGTGAGTAGTTGTGATCCCTTGGAGGAGGAAAGACCTTCTGGTTTTGGGAGTTTTCATCTTTTTTTGTGCTGGTTTCTTGCCATCTTTGTGGATTTATCTACCTGTGGTCTGTGTAGTTGGTGACTTTCAGATGGGGTCTCTGAGTGGATGTCCTTTTTGTTAATGATGAAGTTATTTCTTTCTGTTTATTAGTTTTCCTTCTGACAGTCCAGCCTCTCTGCAGTAGGACTGCTGGAGGTCCACTCCAGACCCTGCTTGCCTGGGGATCACCTGCGGTGGCTGCAGAATAGTAAGGGTGGCTGCCAGTTTCTTCTTCTGTTATCTTAGTCCCAGAAGGATACCTGCCAGATGTCAGTCTGAGCTCTCCTTTATGTAGGGGGTGTCTCTTTGGATATACGGGAGTCAGGGACCTGCTTGAGAAGACAGACTATCCCTTATAGGAGCTCAAGTGCTGAGCTGTGAGCTCTGTTTTTCTGTTCAGAGCTTCTGGGCAGGTACATTTAAGTCTGCTGCAGCAGAACTCATAACCACCTTATTTTCCCAGGTGCTCTGTCCTGGTAAGGTGGGGTTTTATTAATAAGTTCCTGATGTGCTGCTGCCTTTTTTCAGAGATGCCCTGCTCAGTGAGGAGGTAGCCTAGTCACAGTCTGCCAGCAGAGGTGTTGCTGAGCTGCCGTGGGCTCTGCCCAGCTGCTATGGGGAAAACTTCCTTACAGTTTTGTTTATAGAGGTATAGTTAGAACTGGCGCAGTAATGGCAGTCTGCCTCAGTAATGGCAGACTGTCTCTGTAATGGCGGACTGCCTCAATACTGGCGGATTGCCTCGGTAATGGCAGACTGCCTTGATAATGGTGGACTGCCTCAGTAATGGCAGACACCCTTCCCCTGACAAAGCTGTACCAACCCAGATCCAGCTGTGCTTGCTGTGACACTCTCAATCCAGATTGTTTCAGATTGCTGGTCTTTGTGGGGGTGGAATCCGCCAAGCCAGATCACCTGGCTCCCTGTTTCAGCCCCCTTTTTTCAGGTGAATGGGCGAGTCTGTCTCTCAGGCATTCCAGGTGCCAGTTGAAATGGCCGCCCCGATTTGTGTGAGTTTTTGTGTGGAAACCCACTGCACTGACTGAAATAGCCATGCCGAAGACTTGTGGTGCTTTTCTGCCCAGGAATCTTCTGATCTATGGGCAGTAAAAATTCGTTTGGAAATTCGGTGATCACTCACCCTCTGCATTGTTCTCACTGGGAACTGCACTCCAGAGCTGTTCCTATTCAATCATTTTGGATCACTGCCAAAGTTAGTAATTCTTAACATCAAAGCATGAATGAATTGTGTCCTTAATTAATTCATTCATTTATTTTGAATGCCAATTATGTTCAACATCAAGCCTGTTGCAATCCCTGAGCTACAATAGTTCCTATGTCTGAAAAGTTCTCCCTTAGATATTCACAATTCTGACTGTATCTTCCTTGACAATCCTTAAATGGTAGTATCCCTATTATTCTCTGTTCCCTTGTGCTGTCACTGTCTGTCTGAGGTCATATCTGGACCTCATTTTTTTCTTTGATTCTTTTTGCATGTATTATCACATGCTGCTAACAAAAGTGTTTGAATGTGTGACATTATAACTTCTTAAGAGCAGAAATAAAGGCACATACTCCTTATCACATAGATGAGATGAGTAAATACCCTTTAAATTTAAATGTATTCTTAAATTTTGTGGTAGATGCTCCCATAATGGGGGAAAGTAATACAGTTAATAGTAACATTTTTACTGGAAATCATATATCATGTATATGAAATCAGTGGCTGTGGCTCTATTAGCATATCAAAGTGTCTGAAGTGAAAATATGTGGACTAGGTAATATTAAATGTTATGTAAATGTAAGACATTGTATTAAGGATAAAGTTAAAGATATATTTTTATGGAGTAATGAGAGTTAATGAAAGATGCCAGCATCATTCATTTGAAGTCAATGTGCAAATAGAGTATGCTTCAATAAAATCATATTCATGCTGTAAAGACTGAGAAATACATAGAATTTTATATCTTCCTTTATATGAAAACAACTCTCAGAAGAGCAAAGACACAAATAAGTGACTTGGGTCAAACTTAGAAGGTTTGTCTTCACAAAAATGATTTCTAATACTTAGAGAAAAATATACCTATAAAAGCTTTTCATGGAGAAGGAAATAATAGAAAATAAACTTTTTGGATCCTTTTGTTTCTCTTCCCAATTTTGTTTGATGACAGATAAATTTACCAAGAAAAAGTCCTCCAATTGGAAATTTATAATAAAAAATGTTAATGGAAATTATAGTAGTGCTTTTCCTTTCAACAAATTTTTCTAGCTATTTTATACTTCTTAGTTCCACTGAAAACAAACTCACTAGAGGAAATTAAAAATAATTTATCACATTTTTGCTTCTGTATCTATAAATCCTTAAACAAGTATTCTCTTTTAGTTCTTTTCTAAGTAAGCAGAGTCTTTTGACTACAGCTGGTTTATAAAAGCTTATTTAATAACTTGAAAAATGTACTAACTGGCATTTATGCAGTTGTAAATCTGAGCTTAAGATTTCTTTTTGGTTAATTTAGTAAATACATAAGCATATTATACAAAGTATTATAATGTAAAGTTATAATTTATGACAAGCCAGAAGATTCTACCAAATTAGATATAATGGTTTGACACCCTTCCCTTTCCCTTCTAAAATAGTACTGCAGTGTAATTTAAGAGGATTATTTTCTATACTTACTCTTGAGGGTCTTCTGAGCTGAAAGGGATAGAATGAAACATGTTCTTGTTTTTGTTCCTGTCATTTTTGGGTTACAGTAATTGTTTTAATTCTGAAATGCTATAAAAATATAAAATTGGGAAGAGATTGCCTATTATTTAAAACTAAATTGATTATTTAACCGAGAGGTAATTTTATGGCAGGCAACATTTCCCAAAGTTAGAAAGTAGTTGAGATTCCTTTTCACAAGTTTCTGTAATCATCTCTTTACAAATAAGCCTTCCTCAAGCCCCAACCTTGGTTGTGCTATTGGTGTATAAAACTTTATTTCACTCCATATAAATATTTTTCTGGCAGCCTGAATTATCATTCTGCAAGATGGCTTAAATCTAGTGCTCATAACTACTTGACTGTTTCACTGTTGTGATAGCAATATCAAGTCTCTGTCAAACTTGATTAAATGTGTATGACATTCATTCAACATCATTGATTGAGCACCTTCTATGTATAGGGCACTGTATTAATCACTGTAGGTAAAACATGGCTTCTGTCATCTCCAATCTTATGACTTATTAGGAAACAGACAAATATATCCAGGCACACAGAGCAATGGGAGATGCTATAGGAAAGAAAGATAAGAAAGATAAGGTACAATGACTGCAGAAAAAAGGGGGCACTTAATTTAGACTGGAATAGCCAGAAACACTTCTCAGAAGTAATTATTGAGCTTTATCATGTCTAAAAAATAAAATTTGATTCAATGAAGGCATGGTGATAGTTTAGCACTTTAAGTAGAACATATAGTTTTGACTTCTATTAGCATAGCCAATTAAGAATTGTTGGATTGAATATATTTTCAATGTATTTTAATCTATGTGGTAAAAATATTATTATAAGTTATATCACTGAATATTTTAAATTATTGAGTCAAAATAAATATGTAGCTGGAGATCACCTGGCCAGTGTCTGAGAGCTGAAGTGGCACTAAAGCTGAGACTTTTAATTTTGTACTTAAGCCTACTTTACCTCTATTAGAGACTCAAAAAACAAAGTGAATTGACATGGACCCTAGGAGATAAGGATGGAAGTGCCATAAATCATACTTATCTTTTCTGACCATATTCATTGTTCCTCCCTAAATCCTGGTTATTTTCTATAGTCTGTTTTCAGGAGGTAAGCTTGAAAGATTAATTGCCTGAGGTAGAGAGACATAAGGAGAGATGGCAAATGCTGCTTAAAGACAGGATTGAATAACTGCAGAGCTCTCCTTTTGCTTCATGGAATACAAACGCCATTCATCTTTACATTTAGTGCATTCACTCATCAAACATTTATGGAATATCTACTATGTGGTAAAATTCTCTGCTGGGATTCACAGATGAATCAAACTCACTTTATACCTTATATTTTATACCACACTGAAACTCATGGCTTAGCAAAGAGACTGAACTGTATTCACATAAATGAAAGGAATAGACTGGAATTGGCCTATTGATTAATGCATGCATGAGTTAGATGAGCTGAAGGACACAAAAAAGGTCTGGCTTCCAGCAGGAAATGATAACTGAGCTGCTTCTAGAAAAGCTAGAAATTAAGTGTTCAACAGGCTGAAGAGAACATTTCAGGCAGTGGCAAAGCATGAGATGTGTGGCAGACATGGTCATAGGGTTTGTATAAGAGTTGGGTGGGGTAGCACAAAAAGAGCTAGTAGTAGCAGAAGAGTCTAGAAAGGCATAAGAAGGCTGACATCACACTGAGAGAAGAGCTTTTCTTAGTATAGAAGATGAAAGAGGGCATTAAAATGATGACAGCTTGTTTGAATATAACTGTGTACATGAATATCTATGGCGGCATTATTTGCAATAGTGAAAAGGTAGAAATAAGCCAAATGTTCATCAGTTGACTCATGGATAAACAAAACGTGGTGTGTGCATGCACAAAACATGATGTGTGCACTGTATGTGTGTGCACATGCACACATACACATACACACAGTGGAATATTTCTCAGTCACAAAAACATGGATGAAGGATGAAAACAGTAGGCTAAGTGAAAGAAGCTAAACTTAAGGTGTGATTTCATTTACATAAAAAATCTAAAGTATACAAAGCAAACTGATAGTTACCAGTGACTGAGAGAAAAAAGAACAGTAAGTTGCTGCTTAATGAGTACATACTTTACTTTGGGGATGATGATGTTCTTGAAGTAGATAGTGATAATCGCACAACTTTGTGAATTATTAAATGCCATTGCAGTTTACATTTTCAAATTGTTAAAATGGTAAATGTTATATTACGGGTATTTTATTATAATGGAAAAATAAATAAATATATTAGTGGCTTAAAACTAGGGAAGATGACGGGGATAGTGGTACAAGAAAACTACCAAATGACTGATGAACAGTCACTTTGTTAGTAGCAACACACAGTTGCATGTGCAGGATTCTGGGGGAGATGACTGTTTTGCAAAACTGACCAGCAAAAATGTTTCTAATGGGACCTCTTCCAGAACATGGAGGTCATTTTTATTTCCTTTGAATTCTTTGCCCTTTGCTAATACAGCCACTCACTCAGATACCTCTTTGAATATGGGAGCTATGTCTAGCATTAAAGGTAATATCAGATTCACAGTAGACATTTAAGAAACTGACTCCATGATTATGTCAAAACAGGGTTTTAGTATTAATGTGTCCTTAAAATCAATATACTGTAAATTGAAACTCCTAAGAGGACAATTTCTTTACATGGCCCTTCCTCATTCTCTTAAGAGGCTATTCTTAATTTTTCAATTACAGTGGGTTTACTTTTCTTTTCAAATTACTAAATAGTATATATCTTTGTAGCTTGAATCATAGTTTGCTTTTTCTTCAAGGTGAATGATTTGAATAGTAATTTCTTTCATATTGTCTGCATTTTATTCCAATTGCAGAATGTATATGTCCTGGGTGAACCATGCTAACCTAATGTTATCAACATATATCATATTAATCTAATGAATTGATCAAATACATATTAAATTTAGATTTCAAAATCAGAAAATTAAGGCTCAAGGTAATTAAGTGGCATGGCATAAATAATAGAGATCAGAGCCTGCACTAAGACTTGGGTCTTCACTTTCAAATTGGCAATGAGAGACACTCAGTCCAGACTCAACAGAGACTAATCCAGGGTCCTTCATTCCAGTAGTCTGAGTCTGTCAGTCAGTTTTAAGCTTGACTGTGTAGAGTGACTTTAAGTGTCACCTAACTCATAACCTCCTTCCCATACTGATAATACTCTAAATAGAAATTTAGGCCATCCTTTTCTACCCTCCTCAAACTCCTTATTCTTAGTCTTCTGTGAATGATCTCAAGCTTTGGGAATGTGTATCCAGAGTATAGGAATGTTTGGAGCTCATCTTATAGTATCATTGGGTTTTAAGAAACACTTGTGACCTTGGATGTGATGCAGTACCTTCATGACATCAGAACGTACAGCAATAGTGATCTCACGGATTGCAGTGAATAAAGCAATCCATGCATTACAGGAATCCATGAATTACAAGAATAATTTTTTATTCGAAACAGTTTTTATAGGACTGAGTTGCTATACCTACCATGAAATCTCTCTCACTTTGGACTTATTACTTTTTAAATGAACTCATTATTATTATTATTATTATTATTGGTTACTTTAAGTTCTGGGATACATGTGCATAACATGTAATGTTACATAGGTATACATGTGCCATTGTGGTTTGCCACACCTATCCATCTGTCATCTAGGTTTTTAAGCCCCACATGCATTAGTTATTTGTGTTGATGCTCTCCTTCCCCTCACCCCCCAACGCTGAAAGGCCCCGCTGTGTGTTTTTCCCCTCCCTGTGTCCATCTGTGTTCAGGTGTTCTCATTGTTCAACTACTACTTATGAGTGAGAACATGTAGTGTTTAGTTTTCTGTTCCTGTGTTAGTTTGCTGAGGATAATGGCTTCCAGCTTAATCCATGTCCCTACAAAGGACATGATCTCATTCTTTTTTATGGCTGCATAGTATTCTATGGAGTATATGTACCACATTTTCTTTATCCAGTCTATCATTAATGAACATTTGGGTTGGTTTCATGTCTTTCCTATTGAGAATAATGCTGCAATAAACATATGTGTGCATGTATCTTTATAACAGAATGATTTATATTCCTTTGAGTATATATCCAGTAATGGGATTGCTAAGTCAAAGACATTTCTGGTTCTAGATCCTTGAGGAATCACCCCAGTGTCTTCCAGAATAGTTGAACTAATTTACATTCCCACAAACAATGTTGAAGTGTTCCTAGGCCAGGCAAAATGGTTCATACCTGTAATCCCAGCACTTTGGAAGACTGAGGTGGGCAGATCACCTGAGGTCAGGAGTTCGAGACCAGTTTGGCCAACTTGATAAAATCCCATCTCTACTAAAAATACAAAAATTAGCTGGGTGTGGTGGTGCACACCTGTAATCCCAGCTACTCAGTAGGCTGAGGTAGGAAAATTGCTGGAACCTGGTAGCCAGAGGTTGCAGTGAGCTGAGATCGCACCACTGCACTCCAGTCTGAGAGACAGAGTGAGACTCCATCTCAATACATACATGCATACATACATACATACATATGTGTTCCTATTTCTCCACAGCCTCGCAACACCTACTGTTTCTTGACTTTTTAATAATAGCCATTCCAACTGGCATGAGATGGTATCTCATTGTACTTTTGATTTGCATTTCTCTAATGATCAGTGGTGTTGAACTTTTTTCATATGTTTGTTGGCTACACAAATGTCTTCTTTTGAGAAGTGTCCATTCATATCCTTTGCCCACTTTTGAAGTTGTTTGTTTTTTTATTGTACATTTGTTTAAGGTCCTTATAAATTCTGGATATTATTACTTTGTCAGATGGGTAGATTGCAAAAATTTTCTGCCATTCTGAGGTTGCCTGTTTCTCTTCCATGATAGTTTATTTTGCTGTTCAGAAGTTCGTCAGTTTAATTAGATCCCAGTTGTCAGTGTTAGCTTTTGCTTCAATTGGAAATTTCATCATAAAATGTTTGCCCTTGTCTATGTCATGAATGGTGTTGCTTAGGTATTTATTCTAGAATTTTAATAGTTTTGGGTTTTGCATTTAAGTCTTTAATTCATCTTTAGTTAATTTTTGTGTAAGGTGTAAGGGAAGGGTCCAGTTTCGGTTTTCTGCATATAGCTAGCCATTTTTCTCAGCACCAACTATTAAATAGAGAATTCTTTCCCCATTGCTTGTTTTTGTAAGATTTGTTGAAGATCAAATGGTTATAGATGTGTGGTCTTATTTTTGAGGTCTCTATTCTGTTCCATTGGTCTGTATGTCTGTTTTTGTACCAGTACCATGCTATTTTGCTTACTGTAGCCTTGTAGTATAGTTTTGAAATCATTTAAAATGATCTGGTCATTTATATAATATGAATTGAACAACAAAAATATGGCACTTCAAGATACCTGATAATTGTGATCACCCGTGCTGATGTCATTAATATGTTCTTCCTGCCACACTGAAGAATCACCAAAATAATAAATATCACCAAATAATAAACCAATAGATAAATAGATATGTAGATAGATAAGAATCACATATATCTGGACAAATAAGTAGCTGCACAACCTGGTATTGATTTAGACATTTAGGAGGTTACATTAAGTAACTTCTGAAGGGCTATTACAAATTACTTTTCAGACCATCTGAATGGCAACATCTGTATTAGCATTGGTACATGGTACTTGATCACCTATACATTTACTTTAGTTTCAAATGTGATTAAATCAAATAAACTATTTAGTATCTCTGCAATAATAGGTTCTGGCATTCAGAAAACAGTCAAGATTTTAGTCCAGCTAGCTTCTGCATTTTATCTATATTGTATTCTATGAATCTTACTGTTTGATCCCACAGTAGTAATAATTTTTCTTCTATTATTAGTTTTAATAGAGACAATTTAATGAGTGTATACATATATATTTTGTGCAAACCACTGTTACACACATTATTAAGTTCTTGAAGCAGCACTGTGAGGTAGATATTTTGCCATTTTTATAAATAATTTAATAGTATTCAGGAAAATTACCAAGTAAATAAGTTAAAAACACAAAAACAGATTTGGAGCCTAGATTTTTATAACTCCAAAGTGCTTTCTTATAAGCATTATTCCATATAAGTATTCTTATATTTCATAATCTACATAAGTATACTCCACATTTTATGTAGGTATATAATTATAGAATCAATCAACAGTATCATAAAATATTATTTGAATGCTGGTTGATGGAGTGCTGCTCTGGCTTCTCACCTATTCCCATATTTTTGTATTGTGTGTCTTTGGCTATGTCCTGTCCCAGTGGTCAGATAAAGCTCCTGTCCTAAACAGTTGTGACAGTTGACACTTATATTTTGTCTTTGTACATGACTTGAATTTAGGTAGAATTTAAGATCCCAAAGGATGAATCATAGCACATCCCAAAGACCAGGACTCCTCTGTGAAGCAGAGTGCAGGGGAAAACATAACTTCAGAGTAAAATGCCATCACATAGGCCCATCCATTCTCTCCATCAGACTCTCCTGGGGGCCAGTGAACTCTCCTGATAGTTGCCAGGCTGTCAATGATCTGCAAACCTGGGAGTCTTATGAAGAACACTTGTAGTCCTTGTAGTCAGCCTTGTATTCACCCCTGGGAGAAATCCTGTGGTATGAAGTGTTTGCTTAGTGTACCTCACAGTTGCTAATCCAGCTGCCATTGGAGGGATTGCTTCATTCTTGTCTTCCCTCAGTGACAGCACCCAACCCGGACAGCTTGCTAATCTACTCACCTTTCTCCTCACTGCTTCTCTCTAATCCCTGTGGGAAAGTCATGATCAGTTTCAGATTTCACTGTGTGCCTGTGATCCTCTGCAGAGAGATATGCTGAGGCCTGGCCCTCATCCTGAGTCTTCATAGCATTGCCCTATGTGATAGCTCTAACAATCTCTACTTCCTCAGCTAGGGCTTCTGTGGTCAGTCCAAGTCTGTGATTAAGCAGCCCTAAATATTGTTACCACAAACAAACACTTTGCTTTGATTTATACAGTTTTGATTCAATCTAAAAAAGAGTTCTAGGATCTTGGCCCCTGATCTTTTTCACATTGGCATATTGAAAGTCTACTTATGCAAGGACAGAAATATTTGAATATTTACTTAAGGAAGAGTAGAGATTCCCTACCCTCAATTTAATGAATTTACTAAAAGTGAAATATTCTCATTAGTAACGTAATAGTTTTTAAATGTTTTCTTCCTTATCCGTTTCTGCAGTTTTTGTATCTAATTTTAGAAATGTTGCTTTTATAATTTTAAAGTAATGATTTTGCTATTAGGCTTATTTTATTCTAATTAGTTTTAAATTTTAAAATTTTATAGTAAATATTACTTTTTCAGAAGAAATTGCACACAAAAAAGGAACATTTTTGTCATTTATATTAATTGATCTGGATTTTTCTATTTCGGATTGAAAATCTCATTAGATAGTTAAATCTAAGTAAGAAAACTAAGAAAAATCTCTCTGAGGTATGTGCCACACTTTTTAGTTGTAAAACAAGGATGCCTTTAAGATCTCTTTATCATCCTCTGGTCTTTTCAGAATTTTTTGACTGATCTCTGAGTCATTGCTCAGAAAAATACCAGGAAATACTATTATTTCTGTAGAGATTAATTTTTCTCTGACCCCTTTTCAAAAAGATGATAATTTTGACTAATTCTCTAACATAAGTAATAATGAGATAGAAAAGTTCATTTGAATCATCTTATCTGAATTCCATTTTATAAGTCTGTTTTTAAAATAATTTTCACACAACACAATAGGAGAGGACTAAATGGAAATCAAGAAATAAGTTAGTAAATAACTTATTTCTTATAACTTTAATAAGTAAATAACTTATTTCTTAGACTTATAACTATAGTCTATCACACTTTTAAACTATGATTAATTAATATTGAGATATATTTTTATTGCATCCCAGTATATAAATGAATTTATATTCAAAACTGAAATTAGTGCTTCATGAAACAAGTACCTTTTCATGGGCAATACACTAATATTTATTCTATTTTTTTTCTCCCTGTCTATGAACACATAAATTGACTTTGTAACCCACTAATTGGAGCATATTACTTGAGTAATACTCTTATAGCACACTTCTCTTATTTGTTAAGTGAAAGCCTACAGACGATCATTAAGAATTTTAAAATAGGACCTCATGGCAAGATGGCTGAATAGTAACAGCTCCGGTCTGCAGCTCCCAGTGAGACCAACACAGAAGGTGGGTGATTTCTGCATTTTCAACTGAGGTACTCTGTTCATCTCACTGGTTAGGCAGTGGGTGCAGCCCACAAAGGGCAAGCAGAAACAGGGTGGGTCACAGTAGATTTTATTGCTTATATCTAAATGCATTTTATACCCATTAACCGATTGTCTTTATTCCTCTCTCGTGACTATTCGTCCCAGCCTCTGGTACCCACCATTCCACTCTCTACCCTCATGAGATCATTTTTTTAAAGCTCCCACATATGAGTGAGAACATGTGATATTTGTCTTTCTATGCCTGGCTTATTTTACTTAATGTAATGTCTTCCACTTCTATAGATGACATTGTAAATGACAGGATTTCATTCCTTTTTAATGGCTGAATAATATTTCATTGTGTATATATACCACATTTTTAAATGCATTCACGCATTGATAGACACTTAGGTTGATTCCATATCTTAATTAGTGTGAATACTGCTGCAATAAACATAAGAAAACAGATAGCTCTTTGATATACTGATTTACTTTATTTTGGATATATACCCAACAGTAGGATTGATGGATTTATGGTAGTTTTATTTTTATTTTTTGAGGAAACTCCATACTCTTTTCTGTAGTAGCTGTACTAATTTACATTCCACAAACATTGTCCAAATGTTCCCCTTTCTCTCTTGTCTTCATCTGCATCCATTATTTTTTTTTGTCCATTTGATAAAAGCCATTTAACTAGTGTGAGATAGCAACTCATTGTGGTTTTCATTTGCATTTATCTGACGATTAGTAATGTTGAACATTTTTTTGTGTACCTGTTGGCCATTTGTGTATGTTCCTTTGAGAAACGTCTGTTAAGATCTTTTGTCCATTTTAAAATTTGATTATTTTATCTCTTGCTCTTGAGTTGTTTAAGTTTCTTATATATTCTGGTTATTAATCTGTGACCTGTTTGAACAGTTTGCAAATGTTTTCTCCCATTCTATAGGTAATCTCTTCATTTTCTAATTGTGTCCTTGGCTGTGCAGAAGTTTTTAAATTAATGTGATCTCTTTTGTCAGTTTTTCCTTTAGTTGTGCTTTAGAGAACTTATGTAAAAAAAAACTTTGCTCAGACCAATGTCCTGAAACATTTCCCCAGTGTTTTCTTCTAGTGATTTGCTAGTCTCAGGGCTTACATTTGAATATTTAATCCATTTTGATTTAATTTTTGTCTCTGGTGAGAGAGAGGGGTCTAGCTTCATCTTCTGCGTATGCACATTCAGTTTTTCCAGCACCATTCGTAGAACAGACTGTCCTTTCCCCAGTGTGTATTATTGAGGACTTTGTCAACAGACTGTCCTTTCCCCAGTGCATATTACTGGGGACTTTGTCAAGAATGAGTTGACCATAAATGTATTTATTTCTATGTTCTCTACTCTGTTCCATTGGTCTGTGTCTGTTTTTATGGTAGTGCCATGCTATTTTGGTTACTATAGCTTTGTAGTACAATTTGAGGTTAGGTAATGTGATGCCTCCAGCTTTGTTATTTTTGCTCAGGATTGCTTTGACTATTCTGGGTCATTTGTGGTTTCATGCTAATTTTAGCATTTGTTTTTTGTATTTTTGTGAAGAATGTCATTGATATTTTAATAGAGATAACATTGAATCTGTAGATTTCTTTGAGTAGTAACACTTAATAATTACAAATCTTTATTTTAAAGTGTTGATTCTTTAATACATATTTCAATTTTTTTGTGTCCTCTTCAATTTCTTTAATCAATATTTTATAGTGTTCATTGTACACATCTTTCACTTTAAGTGAGATATCCTAAGAGCTAATAAACTTCTTACGTGAAGTTCATTCCTATGTATTGTTTTATTTGTAGTTACCATAAATGGGATTGTTTTCTTGGTTTCTTTTTTATATTGCTCATTTTTAGCCTATACAAACACTACTGATTTTTGTTAATTTTGTATTTTTTTTTGTATTTTATTGAACTCATTATTAATTCTAATATGGTTTGGCTCTGTCCCCAAAGCTCACCTTGAATTATAGCTCCCATAATTCCCACGTTTTGTGGGAGGAGCCCAGTAGGAGATAATTGAATCATGGGAGCAATTTCTCTCATACCGTTCTCATGGCAATGAATAAGTCTTGTGAGATCCAATGGTTTTACAAGGGGCAACACCTTTCACTTGGTTTTCATTGTCTTTTTGCCTGCCACCATGTAAGATGTCCCTTTTGCCTTCTGCCATGATTGTGAGGCCTCCCCAGCCATGTGGAAATGTGAGTACATTAAACCTCTTTTTCTTTATAAATTACCCTGTCTCTGGTATGTCTTTGTCAGCAGCTTGAGAACAGAAAAATACAAGTTGCACTAGTCTTTTCGTGGAGTCCTTAGGTTTTTCTAAATACAAGATCATATTATCTGCAAGCAAGGATAGTTTGACTTCATTGTTTCCAATTTGAGTGCTCTTCTTTTCTTTCTTTTTTTCTAATTGCTCTGGCTAGGACTTCCAGCACTATGTTGAATAAAAGTGTTAACTGGGCACCTTTGTCCTTTTTCAGATCGTCCAGGGAAGGCTTCCAGTTTTTCATTCTTCAATATGATGTGGGTTTGTTGTATTTGGCCTTTATCCTGTTGAGGTTTATTTCTTTTATATCAAGTTTGTTGATTTTTTTACCATGAAAAAATACTGAATATTATTGAATGATTTTTTGGCTTCCATTGAAATCATCATATATTTTTGGTTCTTCATTTTGTTGATGTAAATTTTGAGATAATTTTTGTACCAAGTATAGATTTAGGTCCAAAATTACTTATTTGCAGGTAGATATGCAATTACTTTCTTATTATGTGTTGAAAATGTTAATCTTTTTCCACTAATCTGTTTTCACATCTTTGACAAAAAATTGATTAGCCATATTTGGGTAAATCTATTTATGAACTCTATATTTAGTTCCACTGATTTTTTGCAAAATACAGTTATAGTAACTGTTTTAATTCCCTTGTCTGCTAATCTAATATTTGTGGGTTAGTTTTGATCAATTAATATTTCTTCTTATTGTAGATCACAGTATCTATCTCCTTTGTATTGTTAGAAATATTTCATTAGATACTATATATTATAAAATGTACTTTGTCTGACGTTGGATGTTTTTATTCTCCTATAAATGTTCTTGATTTTTTTCTGTGAAGTCAAGTTAAAAATAGTTTGATTTTTCAGATCTTGCTTTTCTGATATGTTGGGCAAGTCTAGGTGAATATGTAGTCTAAGGCTAATTATTACACCTTACTAGTGCAAGGTCCTTCTAACTAATCTATCCAATGTCCTACAAAAGATAAACGTTTCCAATCTGGCTAAGAATATACAGTTTTTCCCCCTCTGTAGAAAAGATAAACTGATCCTTGTAATCCATCAGACAATTCATCCTTTGGCTTCATGTACTTTCTTTACTTGCAAGTGATGATCAGCATTCAGCTGAATACTCAAGAGAGAATCTTTACATATCTTCATAGTTCTTTCAGTGCATTTCTCTTCTCTCCAGTGTTCTGCCCTTCACACTTCAACTAACTTGTTCTCCAAGGACTCTGAGCTATGTACTTCAACTCAGAGACATTCTCTGGCTCTGCTTATGTACCTCCTTTCTCTGCTGTGGCCAGGAACCTCTTTCAATGTGGTAGGTTGAGGCAATCATAGAGTTTATCTCATTTGTTTCTCAAGTCTCAGGATCACTGTGAATCATTGCTTGTTTTTTGGAGTTTTGTATATCATTGTTTTATATATTTTCTCTGTATTTCTTTTCCATAGTTTCAGGTGGGAAAGCAAATTCAGTTCCTTTCATTCCATCAAATGAGAAGCTTAGATTTCTACAGGTTTTTAAATTAATGATATAAATCTTTTATTTGAATGAAGCTGTGTCATGTTTGGAGAAAAAGTGAAAAGTCTGTACTCATATTAACATACATAAAAATGTGACTTTAATTATAATAACATTTATAGCAAAATGGGAAGCTTCCTTCTCCAGGGACTGCTTTTTAGATATTGGTTAAAAATTTAATTTTAATCTTCTATGAGGTAATTTGCACACACTTGAATTAATATGAATTCCTTTCTTCCTCTTTTTTTCAATACTTAATATGACTATTGAGTACTCTATATGACTTTTTTCAATACTCAAGTATGACTTCCTCTTTTTTTCAATACTCAATATTCAATACTCAGTTATGACTAATTAAGTCACTTTTATCAGAATACCTAAATAAACTTCAATAGTTTATTTCAATTTTTGAAGCAATTGAATGAAAGTCTTACCTAAAAGTATGAGGTAAAAAAGAAAAAAAAAATAGAATTAGACCATTTAGAGAATGAAACAAGTTTTTTTTTTTTTTGAACAGTGTTTTATAATTTGGTAAGGTTCAGTCAGTTGGCACTTTTTTTCTTACCTGGACCCATAATAGAATAACATCTCTAAAGTGTAAAAAGAAAATATCCAAAATAAGTTAAACAGCACCTAGTGCTGTCACCTTAGCCTTTAAAAATTGCTCTTTAATTTATTTTTGCTTTGCTTATGTAACTTGAATAAAACATGGTAAGCTTAAGAGAAATGCCACAGAGAAATGGCTGAAATCCTGGAGAAGATGCACAATGCTATTGTCTTAAAGTCCACAAGTTGAAGAGAATTTGTGAAAGTGCTTTGCATTATGGGAGAAATCTGATGTTTCTGCCAAGTTTAAGCAACAACAACAACCAAAAAAGGCAGGAAAGAAAAAAGATACTATAATGGTGAGAAGGAATAGAAAAAAAAGAATATGGTTTATATTTTTCTAAAAATAACAGATAGTTGTCATTAGGATTTTTCTTTCAATGCAGGGTTGCTCTTAAGACTGTGTAACATACGTTACACATTTAGAGACAACAGCTTAATCATTTTTTATCAGGTCAGATAATTGTGTTTCCAACCATAGAGATATCATTTGATCTACTTTACTCGTTCTCCCTGCACCCAGCCTGAGCCGCTTTTAGAATCTCCATGTTGCCATGTAGAAGATAAGTTAGCTCACTTTAGACAGGTCTCAAAAAGACTGACATATAAGTACTAAATGGTAAAGAGATTACTTTAATTATGCCTATCTTTTGGTGGGTTAACAACACAGTAATTCAATGAAACACAAAGGTAAGTGTATTAATTTTATGATAAATAATATGATAAGTAATGACAATTATGGGTCTTTTCCCCTCAAATAATCACATATTATCTTTGGCTGTTTGAAAATATGGGGACATCTTACTATCTTCAAGCATATATTTACAAAATAGCTCACTGCAAAGTATTATATAGTGTGGAAATATTACAAGATTTATGTATTTGATAACCTTTTGATAGATAGTATTTGCCAAATGGAAGAGACCCCAGAAGGTTTTGAGTGTGACTTTATTTAGAAACAATTTAATGTGTTTTGTTTGAAAATCTGCTCTAGAAAGCAGGGTATAAATTGGTTTCTGTTTCTCAAAATTTACAAAATCATCCCAGTATTTTCTGAATATCTTCTCATATTTTTAATACATCTGTTTTCTGACATATTTTACATGGTTTTCAGTAACATAATAACAGATGCAGACAAATATTAATAATGAGAAAATTAGTAAGCCCATATAAATATAAACAACAAATTAAAGAAAATTTAAAAATAGTAAAGTCTTCTCTGTAAATGCTAAAGGCAACAGCAAAAACAGAAATGTTCCAAGCCAAGTCAGTCATTACATTCTAGAAAGAATAATATGCTGCTTGAATTTCAACTGTCTTCAAGCTATTAGGTATTTGCTATCACCTAATAAATAAATTATGTCAGTATCTTGACAAACACTATAACTGTTCTACGAGGAAAAGCAAGAGATTTCAGAAATTATGGACCATTCTACATGTATTGTTAATGTGGCTCAACAAGTTTCTCTCTACTGTGATATTCTATCCCCAAATTATTTAGAATTTCTACTTCTTTGAGACATTATGAGATTCTTTGCAGGTTTTCCATTGTTGGCTCTCTAATCTGAAAGATATTTCAATGTCTTAACTCTAAATTTTATTACACTTATATTTTTAAAAATATTTAAACTTACAGCATTAATTTTTTAAAATAAAATTCTAAATACATATAATTTTAAAACTGCAAGAAGTTTTAACAGAATCTATGGTTTAGAAGATTAAAAAGATGAAAAAAAGAGGTTGATACCATCAAGTCAGATTGATAGACTGCTGCTTGGCTTTGTTTTCTCCAATCACATGAAGATTTGATGGATCAAAGGCAAATGATATATATTAGATAATGTATATCTGAAAACATTAATAATAACACATTTTAAATTACATGAGACAGAGACTTTGAAATGTAGTCATTAGTGATTATAAAACTCTTGGCATAATAAATGCATATGCTGGATAGTAAGCATGCAAACTTTCATTGGTATATTTGTGATATGGTTTGGCTGTGTCCCCACCCAAATCTCAACTTGAATTGTATCTCTCAGAGTTCCCATGTGTTGTAGGAGGGACTCAGGGGGAGGTAATTGAACCATGGGGGCTGGTCTTTCCCTTGCTATTCTATTGATAGTCAATAAATCTTACAAGATCTGTTGGGTTTATCAGGGGTCTCCGCTTGTGCTTCTTCCTCATTTTCTCTTGCCACCACCGTGTAAGAATTGCCTTTCACCTCCCACCATGATTCTGAGGCCTCTCCAGTGATGTGGAACTGTAAGTCCAATTAAACTTTTTCCTCCAGTCTCAAGTATGTCTTATCAACAACATGAAAATGGACTAATACAATTTGCTTTACATTTTCATTTTTATAAAAGTAATTCTCCCACTAATTTTTGAATGCCATATAGTATTCCTTTTAAGAGGTATTTAAAAATTCTTACATAAAACTAAGTCGATATTTATTCCATTACTCTGTATGTGTAATATCCATACGATATATATGTATAAATATATATATGAATGATATACACACACACATACACACACCCATATATATTATAAGTATTTGCCAAAAGACTAGAAAGTTAGAAACATGAAGAATTTACCAAAATGTTAAAAAAAAGTCAAAGAAACAAAACAAACAAACCACCAACTTGATTGGGTGCCTCAGTTTGCAAGGTATTCAAATGCTAATCTTACTTGGCAATCCTTGCCCCATGCTATGTTTGTTCTCAATAGGTACCTGTCTGTTTAAGATTACCCAAATCATCACTGAGGACCTAAGGCAAACCACACTTCAATACAACACCTTTCAATGTGATTCTACACCTATATGTACAGATCATTTATTTCAGGTAAAATCAAGTTAAATGAGCATTATGAAAGCCCTTAAAATAAACTGAATTTGAAAATGACACTATGATATGTAAAGGGATTTCTCTGGATGTAGGAAACTAACCAAGTATTTAACCTGGTAAAAGTGTTGAGGATTGTGGTTGTATGTCTCTGCCTTTTTGGTTTCCCTTTGCTATCAATTTCAGTTAACTAATTCTCTTTAAAATCCTCTAAAACTGTTGACCTAGAAACAACAACTCCAAGTTAAAAGTGTCTGGGACCACTTTGTTTATCATACAGTTACAAAGAATATGGCTTTCCAAAAGTATTTATTGAATCCTAAAATAATGTGAATATAGTGTTTTATGTGATAAAAAGTTGTCAGTAAGTTAAAAATAATATCCATTCACTTATACATCAATCTGTATCAGTACATTTCTATATAATGCATATATATAAATTATATATACAGTGAGATTAAAGAAGCAAATAACCAAAAAATTGCTGAATTTTGTAGTTAGAATGTAATACAAAGACAACATATATACTTATCACAAATATAATAATTCATGCACTACAGTATTTACTGTGGTTCAAAGGGAAGCCATTGAGGCTTGAAATAACTCATTTGTTTTAAGTAAAGTAGAAAAAAATGAGCATATAGTATAATTACTGTGAGTTAAAACAAGCAATTTGAAGTCAATTACTTGAAATGCATGATTTAATACTTTGTTGTTGTTGTTTTCCAGTAAGGTTTGTTATTTGTGGATTCTCCTTTTGACTATCTTGATTTATATGAACTAATTTTAATAGCCAACATATTGAATTCACATTCATGTTTGATATTGTTGTATATTTTGTGGGATGACTTAAATCTACTCCTGATTTCTGTCCTTGCTACACAAACCAGTTGTGCATGCTAAATATGGAAACCCTGTACTCTTTGCTACTGTTCCACCTTCTCTTCCCCCCAGTATCCCCTCTCATATATTCAGGTTAGGAGAAGGGGAATAGAAAGTTTTAATAATAAAGAACATTCAATAATAACTTACCTTTTCATGTATCACTGTTCCTACAGTTATTCAAGGAACTTTTAAGATCCTCTAAACCTTAGAACATCCCAAAAGCTGGCAGGTGGTTATATTATCTTTACGTTTTTACTTGGGGAAATAATTTGTTCAATGTCAAAGGAAGAAACAATTGCCAAAAATCTCAGTCTCCTCGTGAATTATTTTCACAATGTGTTGTTGTTGTCTGTATTAAATACTACAGAATGACTATTTGAGGGCAACTGAAAAAACATCATGACAATGAAGGCAGAGAAGGACTTATAATTTACATATTTTTGAAGAGTTTTGCTAGTAATTCTCAAACCTAATGAACCTAAAAACTTCTGTCAGCATGGAAAGTTGTGTTAATTCTTAACATTTCTTCAAATAGAGGCAGATGACTCTTCTTACCATCTTCAATTTCTTTACCTTTCCTCTGGAGGTAAAATCATTGGCATATGTCTCCTGGAAAAACATAATAACCTTGACTAATAGTTAATGAAACCCTTCTTAAATACTGGAGAGGAAAAGGAAAAGGAAAACAGAAAATTTACTCATAAAATAAACCAACATAGATTTCCAAGTGTTCAGTAATATTTGAAATTTTGAAATCATGAATATAGAAGAATACTTTATAAAAACAATGACAACAAATGTTCACTTATTGCAAATTTACTCTGTATTAGTGACAGACCTAAGCCTGTAACATGGTATACTTCTTAGAAATGCCCTAAGGTTGTTACTTGATCTTTATTTATTAGTACACAAATCTGAGACACAGAGAGTTTACCTTGTGAAGGCCACCATGCACTACTTGGGCCATCAAAATGTATTTTAATATGTGGGACCTAGATGGTATTTTAAATCTTACTTTATACAGAAAAGCATTCTCTAAAATAGCAGTATTGCCTCGAAATTCTACATATCACAAATGAACTGAAGTCCTGTAAATAATCTGATTATTTCTGCCTATATGTAGTTATTTGAAGTTAACAATATTCACAATACAAAGTCTCATTAACTTAATTATTGTTTAATTGAAAATTGATCTAAGTTGTTTTACAAATTAAAAAGTTGTATGTAATAGCCAAGAGTGGTGGCTCACGCCTGTAATCTCAGCAAATTGGGAAGCCAAGGCGGGCAGATCACGAGGTCAAAAAATCGAGACTATCCTGAACAGCATGGTGAAACCCCGTCTCTACTAAAAATACAAAAACTAGCTGGGCGTGGTGGTGTGCCCCTAGAGTCACAACTACTTGGGAGGCTGAGGCAGGAGAATCACTTGAACATGGGAGGTGGAGGTTACAGTGAGCCAAGATTGTGCCACTGCACTCCAGTCTGGGTGACACAATGAGATTCTGCCTAAAACACAAACAAAAAAAAAAGTTGTCTGTAACTTGCATATTTGGAGATTCTTGAATTTGAACATTTATTTAATAATAGGGCCTTTCTGGAGAGAGATCCAAGATGGCCGATCACTAGCAGCTCAGGATTGCAGCTCCTAGTAAAAGTGCAGAGAGCCAGTGGACGCCACACTTACCGATACATTTTTGCTGCCCACAGACCAGGACATTCCCAGTGGAGGAGCCCCACGGGTCGCTAGCGTGACCCTTTTGGCTGGCACGGCTGTTTTGCCAGCGTCTCGGCTCGGCGGCTCTTGGTGCGGAGTAAACGGGACTGAGTCTCCTTTTGGATGATGTTTGGAGCTCTGGGAAGTCAGAGCAGTCCATCCAGCTGACTGAAAAAGGGACTGAGAAGACAGACCGGAGACCCCCGGGCAGAAAGGCACCACGAATTTCAACGCTGCTGTTTTAGCTAGCGTTGCGAGTCGCACAGTGAAAAGTACATAGATCCCGGAGCTGGGAATTAACAAGCTGGACGTCCACTCAGAGACCTGATTTGAAAGTTGGTGATTACAAAGACGACAGATGGATAAAACCATAAAGATGCCAAGAAGCCACCGTAAAAAAACTGAGAACACTCAAAATCAGAAAGTCTCTCCTTCTACAGAGGACGCTAGTTCTTCATCAGTAACGGAGCAAGGCTTGATGGAAAACGAGTGTGAAGAATCATCAGAATTAGGCTTCAGAAGGTGGATAATAAGAAACGTCTGTGAGCTAAAAGAATATGTTCTAAACCAATGCAAAGAAACTAATAACTTTGAAAAAAGATTTGACGAAATGCTAACGAGAATGGACAATTTAGAGAAGAACATAAACGAATTAATGGGGCTGAAAACACAATAAGAGAAATCCGTGAAGTATGCACAAGTTTTACCAGTCGAATTGATCAAGTAGAAGAAAGGATATTAGAGGTCGAAGACCAACTTAATAAAACGAAACGAGAAGATAAGATCAGAGAGAAAAGAGTAAAAAGGAATGAGCAAAATCTCCAAGAAATATGGGACTATGTGAAAAGACCTAATTTACGCTTAATAGGTGTACCTGAAAGTGACGAAGAGAATGAATCCAAGCTGGAAAATATTTTTCAGGATATTATCCAGGAAAATTTTCCTAAACTAGCAAGGCCTGACAAT